>CM059450.1:12574283-12784283 GCA_030390025.1 Squalus acanthias
ACTCAATTGCCCAATTAAGTGAAAATTGCATCAATCTCCCACATCCAATTGCAGTCGGGTGGATAACACGAAAAGTGGATAACACGACCCCAACCCGCCCCAGTATCAAAATCCAGCCCATAGAGTCATAGAGTTATCCAGCACAGAAAGAGGCCCTTCGGCCCATCGTGTCCGCGCCGGCCATCAAGCCCTGTCTATTCTAATCCCATTTTCCAGCACTTGGTCCGTAGCCTTGTATGCTATAGCGTTTCAAGTGCTCATCTAAATGCTTCTTGAATGTTGTGAGGGTTCCTGCCTCGACCACCCTTTCAGGCAGTGAGTTCCAGATTCCAACCACCCTCTGGGTGAAAAGGTTTTTCCTCAAATCCCCTCGAAACCTCCTGCCCCTTACCTTGAAACTATGCCCCCTGGTTAGGGAGGGAATTCCAGAGCTGAAGGCTGTTGACTGAGAGGCGAGAGGCTACCCGCTGGGCCGTGCCTGACACCTTCGCGTAGCAATTAGCCTCACCACAGTCTGCCACTGGTTCAGCGTGTTCATTGGATTTGTGACTGATCGGCCCAACAGGGAAATGCAGCTTTTCTTGACATTCAAAGGGCACGAAATTCGGCTGCTCTGCGCCTCCATGGGGCGCTGACGGGGCGCAAATGGGTTTCCGCCCGGGCTCAGCGATATTAGCGCCCCGCGCTAAATTAGGCCGGGTTTTTGCGGAGGCGCTAAGAGTTAGCACCCCGCTCCTGTCGGTACCGCCCCGCTCAGCCGCGCCCGGGATGTAAAATTCGGCCGCGCCCCCGCATTTACCGCCTGGCGCTAACAGCGATGGCATCAGCTGTCGAGTTGCAGTCGGGCGTCGGCTCCGCGCACGCTTTTTAAAGGCGCCATCTTGGGGAGACTTTTTTGTCGGCCGTAACTCTGCCGAGACATTGTCAGTCAAGCTGCTGAACATATCCAGTTCCTCATCGCCGAACCGAGTAGCCCTCTCCCTCTCCCTCGCAGCATCCACGGCGCAAAGCTGTCTCAGTAGCCGAGAGGTCGCACTCAACTGTAGCAATGCTGATAATGAGCAGCTGCAGCTTGAACCTACCTCCCCTTTTTTTTTATTTGTTTATGGGATGTGGGCATCGCTGTCAAGGCCAGCATTTATTGCCCATCCCTAATTACCCCTTGAGAAGGTGGTGGTGAGCCGCCCTCTTGAACCGCTGCAGTCCGTGTGGTGAAGGTGCTCCCACAGTGCTGTTAGGTTGGGAGTTCCAGGATTTTGACCCAGCGACGATGAAGGATTGGCCGATATACTTCTAAGTCAGGATGGTGTGTGACTGGGAGGGGAACTTGGAGGTGGTGGTGTTCCCGTGCGCCTGCTGCCCTTGTCCTTCTAGGTGGAAGAGGTCGCGGGTTTGGGAGGTGCTGCCGAAGAATCCTTGGCGAGTTGCTGCAGTGCATCTTGTAGATGGTACACACTGAAGCCACGGTACGCCGGTGGTGGAGGGAGTGAACGTTTAAGGTGGTGGATGGGGTGCCAATCAAACGGGCTGCTTTGTCCTGGATGGTGTCGAGCTTCTTGAGTGTTGTTGGAGCTGCACTCATCCAGGCAAGTGGAGAGTATTCCATCACACTCCTTACTTGTGTCTTGTAGATGGTGGAAAGGCTTTGGGGAGTCAGGAGGTGAGACACTCGCCGCAGAATACCCAGCCTCTGACCTGCTTTGTAGCCACAGTATTTATGTGGCTGGTCCAGTTAAGTTTCTGGTTAATGGTGACCCCCCAGGATGTTAATAGTGGGGGATTCGGCGATGGTAATGCCATTGAATGTCAAGGGGAGGTGGAATAAGCTGGAGTCAAGGCTTGAAGGCTGATTGCTGAGCGCAACTCAGCTGAAATTGGGTAGTGTCTGGCAACAGCGCCCCTGCAGTGCTCCACTGAGTCCATCAGCGCCTCATTTACCACCCCGCTTCAGTCCTGGGGCGAAAACACCCAATTTTGTCACATTTTTCAATGGATTGCGCCGGGAGCTAACTTTTCAAAAAGTTATATGTTAGCGCCCCATTTCTGCGCCCTCAGTCCTGCGTAATAGCAATGGGACAATCCAGTCATCGGTCGCCAAACTCCTCGCGGGTTAAGCTTGACCTGACGCACGGGCAGCCCAGCACCCGCTCAAAGCCACCCTCGCCTTCCATTTGCCCTTTCTTGACAACAATATCACTTGACGTTTCACGAGGGAGAGAAGAGGGAGCTCCTTCACAGCCCTTCATTCCGACATGGATTCATTAAGTCATGGGTGAACGGAATGGAAGAACAGCAGGAGGAGGTTTCCCAGCTGTTTTACAACTGGCTGGCGGTTTTTGAAAGGAAACGGAATTAAGTTTCGCTGTCTTCCAACAAGGCCGAGAAAGATGAGAAATAAACCCTGTTTGATCTCGACTTCTCCCTCCAGCCATCCATTAACATCTAAAGGCCCCACCAGGGTAATTATTATATTTTCCCTTTTTTTCAAATTTAGCAATTTCATCAAATTGCCCGAGTTAATTTTATCTTCCCCGCTGAAGAAATCATTTGAGTTATTTTAAAAGAATTGCCTGCTACATGAATATTCTATTACGTCCATTACACTCTTTGTAGTTCAGTTATCCCTGCATTATCCGAAATGTGTAGATCTTCGCGTTTGAAAGATTCTCGTTCCTCAGGCGCAAAAAGGGGCGCCTAAGCTTCCAATATGGCGGGCGGGGCGAGCATGCTCAGTACGCGCAACCCGCCATATTGGTAAAGGCAGGAAAAGAGGCAGCCAGGGCCCGTGCTTACGTAAATAGGGGGGTCTGTTTGCAATATTGGGCTGCCCTGAAGGCAGCCCGTGCCATGTTGGTTGCGTTCAGGAAAACCAGCTCTACATATGGCCTAAGCACTGGTTCCTTAAAGGGACCGCTGCAAGCCACAATCAAAAATGTAAGATTTTTTATAAAATACTCACCTCAATGTGGAGTCGGGAGGAGCCTGGTCCATTGCAGTGCCAAAGAGCACTGTTATCCCCCACTTGTCCCCCTCACTCCCTCCATCTCCCAATCACCCTCCTCCAGTTAACCCCGCCCTTCTGAACACTTCCCCCCTCCCGATCACCTTCTCCCCCGATCACCCTCTCCCCCGATCACCCTCTCCCCCCGATCACCTTCTCCCCCGATCACCCTCTCCCCCAATCACCCTCTCCCCCGATCACCTTCTCCCCCGATCACCCTCTCTCCCCCGATCATCTTCTCCCCCAATCACCCTCTCCCCCGATCACCCTCTCCCCCGATCACCCTCTCCCCCGATCACCCTCTCCCCCCGATCACCTTCTCCCCCGATCACCCTCTCCCCCAATCACCCTCTCCCCCGATCACCTTCTCCCCCGATCACCCTCTCTCCCCCGATCATCTTCTCCCCCAATCACCCTCTCCCCCGATCACCCTCTCCCCCGATCACTCCCTCCCCCGATCACCCCCTCTCCCCCGATCACCCTCTCCCCCGATCACCCTCTCCCCCGATCACCCTCTCCCCCGATCACCCTCTCCCCCGATCACCCTCTCCCCCGATCACCCCCTCTCCCCCGATCACCCTCTCCCCCGATCACCCTCTCCCCCGATCACTCTCTCCCCCGATCACCCTCTCTCCCCCGATCACCCTCTCTCCCCCGATCACCCTCTCTCCCAATCACCCTCTCCCCCGATCACCCTCTCTCCCCCGATCACCCTCTCCCCCGATCACTCCCTCCCCCGATCACCCTCTCCCCCTATCACCCTCTCCCCGATCACCCTCTCTCCCCCGATCACCCTCTCTCCCAATCACCCTCTCCCCCGATCACCCTCTCTCCCCCGATCACCCTCTCCCCCGATCACCCTCTCTATCCGATCACTCCCTCCCCCGATCACCCTCTCTCCCCCGATCACCCTCTCTCCCCCGATCACCCTCTCTCCCCCGATCACCCTCTCCCCCGATCACCCTCTCCCCCGATCACCCTCTCCCCGATCACCCTCTCCTCCCGATCACCCTCTCTCCCCCGATCACCCTCTCTCCCCGATCACCCTCTACCCCAATCACCCTCTCTATCCGATCACCCTCTCCCCAATCACCCTCTCCCCCGATCACCCTCTCTATCCGATCACCCTCTCCCCCGATCACCCTCTCTCCCCCGATCACCCTCTCCCCCGATCACCCTCTCCCCCGATCACCCTCTCCCCCGATCACCCTCTCCCCCGATCACCCTCTCCCCCGATCACCCTCTCTCCCCCGATCACCCTCTCTCCCCCGATCACCCTCTCCCCCGATCACCCTCTCCCCCGATCACCCTCTCTCCCCGATCACCCTCTCCCCCGATCACCCTCTCCCCCGATCACCCTCTCCCCCGATCACCCTCTCTCCCGATCACCCTCTCTCCCCCGATCACCCTCTCCCCCGATCACCCTCTCCCCCGATCACCCTCTCCCCCCGATCACCCTCTCTCCCCGATCACCCTCTCCCCCGATCACCCTCTCTCCCCCGATCACCCTCTCTCCCCCAATCACCCTCTCTATCCGATCACCCTCTCCCCCAATCACCCTCTCCCCCGATCACCCTCTCTATCCGATCACTCCCTCCCCCGATCACCCTCTCTCCCCCGATCACCCTCTCTCCCCCGATCACCCTCTCCCCCGATCACCCTCTCTCCCCCGATCACCCTCTCCCCCGATCACCCTCTCCCCCGATCACCCTCTCCCCCGATCACCCTCTCTCCCCCGATCACCTTCTCTCCCGATCACCCTCTCTCCCCTGATCACCCTCTCCCCCGATCACCCTCTCCCCCAATCACCCTCTCCCCCGATCACCCTTTCCCCCGATCACCCTCTCCCCCGATCACCCTCTCTCCCCCGATCACCCTCTCCCCCGATCACCCTCTCTCCCCCGATCACCCTCTCTCCCCCGATCACCCTCTCCCCGATCACCCTCTCCCCCGATCACCCTCTCCCCCGATCACCCTCTCCCCCGATCACCCTCTCCCCCGATCACCCTTTCCCCCGATCACCCTCTCTCCCCCAATCACCCTCTCCCCCGATCACCCTCTCTCCCGATCACCCTCTCCCCCGATCACCCTCTCCCCCGATCACCCTCTCCCCCGATCACCCTCTCCCCCAATCACCCTCTCCCCCGATCACCCTCTCCCCCGATCACCCTCTCCCCCGATCACCCTCTCCCCCGATCACCCTCTCCCCCGATCACCCTCTCTCCCCCGATCACCCTCTCTCCCCCGATCACCCTCTCCCCCAATCACCCTCTCCCCCAATCACCCCCTCCCTCTCGATCACCCCATCCCCCGATCGCCCCTCTCTCCCAATCGCCCCCTCCCTGCTAATTACCCCCTTTCCCCCAATCACCCCCTCCCTAGTGATTGGCTCTTCCCACCCGATCACCCCCCTCCCTCATGATTTCCTCCTCCCTCCCGATCACTCCCTCAGGACATCCCAAAGCGCTTTACAGCCAATGAAGTACTTTTTGAAGTGTAGTCACAGTTGTAATGTAGGAAATGCGGCAGCCAATATGCGCACAGCAAGCTCCCACAAACAGCAATGAGATGACCATCTGTTTTTAGCATTGTTGGTTAAGTGATAAATATTGGCCAGGACACCCACCGTCTCCTCCGCACCTTGCACGGGTCACAATGCTAGTTTACTCATTGAAGACGGGTTGCCTTTTGGGTGTAAGCCATGGAATACCTGGTTTTGGATTCGCCAATAGTGTAGCGTACAAAAACAATGGGAAAAAGATCCTTTCCTCCCCCCACTGTCGTGCCTCAGTCAGTGATTCAATTCCCCCACCCTCATAAAAAAACACCTGCGGCATAAAGGAAAGGCATTCTCTTATTGAGAAATTGAGGACCTCAGGTGAAGACCCAAGTCCTACAGGGCAGGACACCAAGTTTGAAAAGATGTGAAGCTGAGGCAAATCGAGAGGTAACTGCAAGCTTGATTTTTATAAAGCTGTAGATTGCAGGATAGACGCAAAGAGTGAGGGAGGGACAGTTTTGAGTTCCTGGGACAGAAGGAGAGTAGGAGACGGGGCAGCGAGTCTTGATTTGAACATAGTCTGGATGAAAGGGAAAAGGGAGAGCCAGGGGGGAGATGAGGAGAAAGTTTTCTGCTCAACGAGTTGTCATGATCTGGAACACGCTGCCTGAAAGGGCGGTGGAAGCAGATTCAATAGTAACTTTCAAAAGGGAATTGGATAGAGTTCTTTAGAGTTGAGGTTGGATCAGATCAGCCATGATCTCATTGAATGGCGGAGCAGGCTCGAGGGGCCGATTGGTCTACTCCTGCTCCTATTTCTTATGTTCTTATGTTCTTATGATAGATACCTAAAAAGGAAAAATAAAATTGCAGGGCAATGGAGAAAGTGCATCGAATCATAGAAATTTACGGCACAGAAGGAGGCCAGGAGGCCATTCAGCCCATCGTGTCCGTGCCGGCCGAAAAAGAGCGATCCAGCCTAATCCCACTTTCCAGCTCTTGGTCCGGAGCCCTGTAGGTTACAGGCACTTCAAGTGAATATCCAAGTACTTTTTAAATGTGATGAAGGTTTCTGCCTCTACCACCCTTTCAGGCAGTGAGTTCCAGACCCCCCACCACTCTGGGTGAAAAAATTTCTCCTCAACTCTCCTCGAATCATTCCCCCAATTACTTTAAATCTATGCCCCCTGGTTATTGACCTCTCTACTAAGGGAAATAGGTCCTTCCTGTCCACTCTATCTAGGCCCTCATAACTTTATACACCTCAATTAATTCTCCCCTCAGCCTCCTCTGTTCCAAAGAAACAACCCCAGCCTATCAATCTTTGCTCATACTTAAAATTCTCCAATCCTGGCAACTTCCTCGTAAATCTCCTCTCTCTCCAGTGTAATCACATCTTTCCTGTAATGTGGAGACCAGAAATGTACACCTTCAGGGATCTGTGGACATGCACTCCAAGGTCCCTATGTTGCTCTACACCTCTCAGTATCCTACCATTTATTGTGTATTCCCTTGCCTTGTTAGCCCTCCTCAAATGCATTACATGCAGGGGAGTGGGACTAATTGGATAGCTCTTTCAAAGAACCAGCACAGACATGATGGGCCGAATGGTCTCCTTCTGTGCCGTACGAGTCTATGAAAAAACTTGATGAGCAAATCAAGGGGAACAGAGAGAGGAGACCTTCATTTCACCCGTAGATTGGATTTTCCGGTGCTTGTGAAATATAACCCTTATAGGCTAGGTGACAGGACACATTAATGGCCTGTGCACCTCCCCAGGCTTCTGCAATAATGTGCGGAAATTGGTTTTCAGCGGTTCCTCACGCAACAGATTGAGGTCTGTGGGGGCGTTCACATTAAGATAGCAGCTTCTGTTCTTCCCGAATGCATCAAGCTCTGTAAGGAGCATGCTCTGAATTTGAGACCTTTATCAGCATTTTAACTGTACGCCACATTGAGCTCCCTGACACAAGCCAATCAGGATAGCTTTGGATGTTAGGCTTTATATGTTTGGAGGGTTTTTCCGAACTCTTTATTTTTGGGTGAACTTTTGTGCTCATCAAAGGGGGGGGATGTTAGTGTCGAGGCCTGGGCCACTTCCCATAGGGGGGGTTAGGGTAGGACAACTGCCAACGGCACCAATCCCGTTGTGACCCTGACCCACCTCCGAGGTCAGGGGTCATTAAGAATGCAGGGTGGGCTTCCGCAGCGATCCCCGCTAGTAATAGCCTTTATTACAAAAGGATTGGAATATAGGAGTAAAGACGTCTTTCTGTAATTGTACAGGGCCTGGGTGAGACCACACCTGGAGTACTGTGTACAGTTTCGGTCTCCTTACCTAAGGAAGGATATACTTGCCTTAGAGGGAGTGCAACGAAGGTTCACCAGACTGGTTCCTGGGATGGGGGGATTGTCCTATGAGGAGAGATTGAGGAGACTGGGCCTATATTCCCTAGAATGTAAAAGAATGAGAGGCGATCTCATTGAAACATATAAAATTCTTAGAGGGCTTGATAGGGTAGATGCAGGGAGGATATTTCCCTGGCTGGGGAGTCTAGAACCAGAGGTCACTGTCTCAGAATAAGGGGTCGGCCATTTAGGACTGAGATAAAGAAACATTTCTTCACTCAGAAGGTTGTGAATCTTTGGAATTCTCTACCCCAGAGGGCTGTGGAGGCTCAGTCGTTGAGTATATTCAAGGCTGAGATTGATAGATTTTTGAATATTAAGGGAATCAAGGGCTATGGAATTAGTGCAGGAAGGTGGAGTTGAGGTAGAAGATCAGCCATGATCTTATTGAATGGCGGAGCAGGCTCGAAGGGCTGAATGGCCTACTCCTGCTCCTATTTCTTATGTAAGAGGAGCTATAGCAGCACCTGAAGAGGAAGAGTCCATTTAAGGAGGACTGAAGAGCCACATTGATTGGAGACGGGTTTTTCTTTCTAGGCCTTTGACTGGGGCCTAGGCCTAAGATGTTGAATGTTTGAGGCTTTGGGGACGGGGACAGGTGGTCACTAATGGACCCTCCACCCCCACCAGCCTTCTGTTGCCGCCCCAGGGACTATCACCACCTGTCTCTTGGGTAGATCAACAATGAAAGACTGACAAACGGAAATCTGGAACGCTACTGTCCCAAAAAGCTGTTGAGGCTGGGGGGAAAATGTCAAAACTGTGATCAATAAGATTTTTGTTCGGCAAGGGTTATTACGGGTGACGGAACCAAGGCGGGTAGATGGAGTTAAGATACGGTTCAGCCACGATCTAATTGAATGGCGGAACAGGGTCGAGGGGCTGAATGGCCTCCTCCTGTTCCTATGAATAGGCAGGACACCTGGAGGAAGAAAGCTACACCATGCTCAGCAGCCTAATGCATTCCACGGCTCATCGCCGCCGTCTCCCACCCTCACTGAATGCGCTGGCTTTGAAACAAACCAAGTTCGAATGCGTTCATTTTCAAAGAAATTCATCACAGGTTTAACTGACCTTCGAGTTGAAACCGAGCTCATTTTGTTATTCAAATCCTCATGAATTATGTAAACCGGTATTGCAATCAACAGCCTCCTCCGTCTGATGAAGTTAAAAATTCTGTGCTTCTCTGCATAAACTGAAGACGTTGGCACATTTAACTTTCCTTTCCACCGACGCAGAGGAATTAATAATAATTATTGCACTGAGCACTTTAACGAGATGATGTTGGACTTTGAATTAGTATCACGCACAGTCATGTTCTGCTTACCTGTAAACGCAGCATCCACCCCCTGCCGGGAGACAATTAGGACTCAGCACCCGATTAATGAAGACCTTTTTTTTTAAAAAGGGGGGACATTGAGTTCCTATTTTTTGATTACGTTAGAATCTCTCGCGTCGCGCCTGTGTCCATCACAGTGCAAAGCTTTGTTCCAGCTCGAAATCTTAACAGAAAAGGAGGAAGAAAGTCAGTCATTTCATCACAGATTCTCCTGACCTGGAGCTAGAAATTTGCAGGCAGTATTTCTTTCAATGCCCATTATCGGGATGCGGGCAAGACCGGCTTCTATTGCCCAAAGAACGTGGCGATGGGCCTCCTTCTTGAACCATTGCGTTTTTAAAATGTATTCAGTCACGGGTTGTGGGCGGCGCTGGCAATTCCAGCATTTATTGCCCGTCCCTAGTTTCCCTTGAGAAGGTGGTGGTGACAACTGTGTGGCTTGCTAGGCCATTTCAGAGGACATAAGAAATAGGAGCAGGAGTCGGCCATTCTGCCCCTCGAGCCTGCTCCGCCATTCAATAAGATCATGGCTGATCTTCTACCTCAACTCCACTTTCCCGCACTATCCCCATATCCTCTTGGCTCCCTTAATATTCAAAAATCTATCGATCTCTGTCTTGAATATACTCAACGACTGAGCCTCCACAGCCCTCTGGGGTAGAGAATTCCTGAGAAATTTCTCCTCATTTCAGTCCTAAATGGCCGACCCCTTATTCTGAGACTGTGACCCCCCTGATTCTACACTCTGCAGCCAGGGGAAACATCCTCCCTACATCTACCCTGTCAAGCTTTAATGAGATCATCTCTCATTCTTCTGAACTCTAGTCTACATTTAAGAGTTAATCCCATTGCTATGGATCTGGAGTCACATATAGGCCAGACCGGGTAAAGACAGCAGATTTCCTTCCCTAAAGGACATTAGTGAACCAGCTGGGTTTTTACAACAATCTAATAGTTTCATAGTCACCATTAGTGATATTAGTTTTCTTTTTCCCGATATATTTAATTAACTGAATTCAAATTCACAAGCTGTCATGGTGGGATTTGAATTCATGTACTAACACAGATCATTAGTGCAGGTTTTGGGATTTCTAGTCTAGTAACATAACCACTATGCTACTGTACCCTATCAGCTTAGTGGCTGAATACAACTGAGTGTCTTTTGCTGGGCCACTTCGGAGGGTAAGTATGAGTCAATCATGTTGGTGGGACTAGGCCAGACCGGGTAAGGACGGCAGATTTCCTTCCCTGAAGGACATTAGTGAACCAGTTGGGTTTTTACAACAATCTGACAGCTTCATGGTCACTTTTACTGATGTCAGTTTTTTATATCCCGATTTTTTTTTTTAAGTATTCAAATTCTCAAGCTGCTGTGGTGGGATTTGAACTTGTGTTCTAGCTTTGATTGATAGTCCAGGTCTACTGAATTATCACAGAATCACAGAATCCCCACAATGCAGATAGAGGCCATTTCGGCCCATCGAGCCTGCACCGACACATATCCCACCCTATCCCCGTAACCCCACGTATTTAATCCCCCCTAACACTAAGGGTCAATTTATCATAGCCAAATCAACCTAACCCACACATCTTTGGACTGTGGGAGGAAACTGGAGCACCCGGAGGAAACCCACGGAGACACGGGGAGAATGTGCAAACTCCACACAGACAGTCACCCGAGGCCGGATTCGAACCCGGGTCCCTGGCGCTGTGAGGCAACAGTGCTAACCACTATGACACCGTGTTGCCCAATTATAGTCCAATAGCATAAACCATTGCACAACCAAACCCCCCCCCATTCCAATTGATTGAGCTCAGAGCCTACAAGGCATTGCAATTATCAGGATTTGACTACTTAAAGCACTTCCCCAGGGAGAATAAACGAGCAAAGTCCATAAAGGGACAGGCCAGGGTAGCAGAGAAGCATCACGATTGCCCTTCATCCCCAGGCTAACTGTGAGCAATGCCACGGTAGCTCCGCTAGTGTTATCGAACATTTGCTTGTTCAAATGTGTGAGCAGAGTCTTTCAAACCAATCAGATTGCAGAACCAGACGCCCATGGTGCTTCAACCAATCACCCAACCATGAAATATTGAGCAAGCACCCACCAATATATCAGCTCTCTCTATTGGGGGAGTTCCCCCCAAGCTTACATAAGAACATAAGAAATAAGAGCAGGAGTAGGCCATACGGCCCCTCGAGCCTGCTCCGCCATTCAATTAGATCACGGCTGATCATCGGCCTCAACTCCACTTTCCCGCCCGATCTCCATATCCCTCGATTCCCCTGGAGTCCAAAAATCTATCGATCTCAGCCTTGAATATACTCAAAGACTCAGCATTCACAGCCCTCTGGGGCAGAGAATTCCAAAGATTCACAACCCTCTGAGTGAAGAAATTCCTCCTCATCTCAGTCTTAAATGGCCAACCCCTTATCCTGAGACAGTGCCCCCTAGTTCTAGACACTCCAGCCAGGGGAAACAACCTCTCAGCATCTACCCTGTCAATCCCCTTCAGAATCTTGTATGTTTCAATGAGATCACCTCTCATTCTTCTAAACTCCAGAGAGTATAGGCCCATTCTACACAATCTCTCATCATAGGACAGCCCTCTCATCCCAGGAATCAATCTAGTGAACCTTTGTTGCACCGCCTCCAAGGCAAGTATATCCTTCCTTAGATAAGGAGACCAAAACTGTGCACAGTACTCCAGGTGTGGTCTCACCAAGGCCCTGTACAATTGTAGCAAGACTTCCTTACTCTTATACTCCAACCCCCTTGCAATAAAGGTCAGCATGCCATTTGCCTTCCTTATTGCTTGCTGTACCTGCATGCTAGCTTTCTGTGTTTCTTGCACGAGGACACCTAAATCTCTCTGAACACGAGCATTTGAAAGTTTCTCACCATTTAAAAAATATTCTGTTTTTCTATTCTTCCTACCAAAGTGAATAACCTCACATTTCCCTACATTATACTCCATCTGCCACCTTACTGCCCACTCACTTAGTCTATCTATATCCCTTTGTAGAGTCTTTGTGCTCTCCTCACAGCTTACTGTCCCACCTAGCTTTGTATCATCAGCAAACTTGGATACATTACACTGGGTCCCTTCATCTAGGTCCTTAATACAGATTGTAAATAACTGAGGCCCCAACACTGATCCTTGTGGCACCCCACTAGTTACAGCCTGCCAACCTGAAAAAGATTCGTTTATCCCTACTCTCTGTTTTCTGTCCATTAACCAATCCCCTACCCATGCTATAATATTACCCCAACCCCATGAGCCCTAATCTTGTGTAATATCCTTTTACGTGGTACCTTATCGAATGCCTTTTGGAAATCCAAATATACAACATCCACTGGTTCCCCTTTATCTGCTGAGTGTCACTGAGACTTTCCCTTGGAGCTTCATGCACACTGGGTTCAAACCGGTATACCCTTCCAACTCACTGGGAGCAACGCCATGGGATAGTTAATACGGATTGAAATGATGGTCCATCCAGTTTACCACAACGGATGCCGTTACACTGTAGCAGGTACCTGTTTGAGACTGCTACCTGCTCCAAGGGATTGCGTGCTGATGATGATCTACTGCCGGCCCTGCTTCACGCTGAGTTGGGATCTGTAGATGTGTGCTTCAACAGCCGTCCAAATATAGGTTCATCGGTTCTAATGTTAGCAAAGAGGAAACAGCTTAAAGACATTGCCAGACCAGCCTGGAGACTTTTAGCTGTTTGCGTCACACTTTCAGGAGATAACTGAAGGAAATTCTCAAGACAGAAAGAAAGTGTTGCATTTCTATAGCGCCTTTCACGCCCTCAGGACGTCCCAAAGCACTTTACAGCCAATGAAGTACTTTTGGAGTGTAGTCACTGTTGTAATGTGGGAAACGCAGCAGCCAATTTGCGCACAGCAAGCTCCCACAAACGGCAATGTGATAATGACCGGATAATCTGTTTTAGTGATGCTGACTGAGGGATCAATATTGGCCCAGGACACCGGGGAGAACTCCCCTGCTCTTCTTCCAAATAGTGACCGTGGGATCTTTTATGTCCACCTGAGAGAGCAGACGGGGCCTCGGTTTAACATCTCATCTGAAAGACGGCACCTCCGACAGTGCAGCACTCCCTCAGCACTGCTCTGGGAGTGTCAGCCTAGATTTTTGTGCTCAAGTCTCAAAGACACCTTTAGGATGGAAGCATCAATACTTCAATTGGGCCTAGTCCACAGGCTCCTAATGCTCTTGACCACTTGAATCCTCAGTCAGCATACCTCGATTTTGACTTTGCAAAATGCACCTTGCTACCAAGCTAGCATGAAGAGTGGAAGCTTTGCTGGTTGCAGTGGTGTGAAGCCATGGCAGAGTGAGACTGTTGTCTCATTCACCAAACTGCAATGTGCCCTCAAGTGTGGCAGTTTCGCTCTGTGACAGAATACCCTGGTCTTCCTTTGCCCTGTGCTGGATTGAAACAGCACACTCGAGGTGCCCAGGGCCAGGAGCACTGGTATTTCCTATCTTGAGCCATTAACTAGGCCTGGAAGTACCCCTCCCGCAGCACAGGCCCACCCCCTGGCAAGGCCCGGAGCTGAAAGAAGGGCTAATAGATTTGAGTGCAGGCCTCTCAGGCTATATATTGGGCTACTGTGATGGAGGCCATCTGACTGTTGCTGGAGGCTCCACTTGGCCCTGAACATCCTGGGAGGTGGAGTGGGGGTGGGAAGGATGGAAAAAATTACCTTTTTGTCTTCACGTTGTCCCTGGGTCTCCTTTCTGACGCTCTGGGGGAGGGGGCAGGTCATAATGCTAAGTTTCACTGGGCACCCTCACACAGGATCGCCTAGTGAGTGTTGTCCCTCGATGTGAGGCAGGAGTCCAGAATCCACCCCACACCCAACCCCCACCCCCGCCTTCTTTTCTTGCCTGTGATTGGCTTGCACTGGGCCCAGCTTTGAATGCTGCCCCCACCCCCCCTTTAAGCCCCCCCCCCGCTCCGCTCCTCCCTCACTGGGATAGCCTCAGAATTTCCGGGGCTAAGTTAAAGGGGCACATTAAAAATGGGCGGAGAGCCAGCTAGATGTGTGAGCCCAGGGGCAATGGGCATTTCCTGGAGGCAAGACTCAGCAGCTTCTGGCTTGATACCATGCGAAGATCTCATTGAATCGATGCAAGATCTATCGGGAAGCTGAGTGAATGCTTTGCCTGTGCTGAATCACGATTAGATTAGCAGCTTAAAGCACTTCAAACGAAAGCAATAATGAAAGTTGTACACAGATGCAGTCAACCATTGTGACAAATGTTTATTAGCTTTTTTTTCATAGATAGATGAGTTAAGGCTGTATGAGCAATACCTACTGAGCTAAAGAATGCACTCTGCTCTTCATTCAAACTTGCTTAATTCCAATTATCTGACAATTCAATTTTTTGGCACTAAATTTCTGCTTTGTTGTGTTATTTACCTTTTCAATTCAAATGATTGGATAATTTCATCCTTTTAAGTTCAAGTAGTGACTTTATGTTATGAGAAGTAGACTGTGCATCGAGATAAAGCATTTCTATAGCGCCTTTCACGACCTCTGGATGCCCCAAAGCGCTTTACAGCCAATGAAGTACTCTTGAAGTGTAGTCACTGTTGTAATGTGGGAAACGCGGCAGCCAATTTTCGCACAGCAAGCTCCCACAAGCAGCAATGTGATAATGACCAGATCATCAGTTTTTTAGTGATGTTGATTGAGGGATAAATATTGGCCCAGGACACCGGGGGAGAACTCCCCTGCTCTTCTTCGAAATAGTGGCCGTGGGATCTTTGACGTCCACCTGAGAGAGCAGACGGGACCTCGGTTTAACGTCTCATCCGAAAGACGGCACATCCGACAGTGCAGCGCTCCCTCAGTACTGCACTGGGAGTGTCAGCCTGGATTATGTGCTCAAGTCTCTGGAGTGGGTCCTTGTCCCCCAGCATGAGCTTGCTATTAGCTACACCTTCTACTTTTCGAGCACTTAAAGTACACGGGGGAGGGATGTTAAATTTCCTCACCTCGATTAGCATGTTTCCTGCGACTAATTGAGACAATAAACTTCTGGAGCAGGAAAATCAGGCGGAAGCCATCTGGTAAGGATTTTCACCATTAAATCACCTCTCCGCCGCCACCCCGCCCCCCCCCCCCCCCCTCCATCCCACCCCACTCCATCCCACCCCATTCCAACCCATCCTGACTTCCCTCGTGCTTTTTGGTCCTTCAAAATTTGGCCGTTCCTGACCTCTTCAGGGATGAAAATCCCAAACCCGCGACCTCTTCCACCTAGCAGGACAAGGGCAGCAGGCGCATGGGAACACCACCACCTCCAAGTTCCCCTCCTAGTCACACACCATCCTGACTTGGAAGTATATTGGCCGATCCTTCATCGTCGCTGGGTCAAAATCCTGGAACTCCCTCCCTAACAGCACTGTGGGAGCACCTTCACCACACGGGACTGCAGCGGTGCAAGAAGGCGGCTCACCGCCACCTTCTCAAGGGGCAACTAGGGATGGGCAATAAATGCTGGCCTTGCCAGCGACGCCCACATCCCGAGAATGAATAAAAAAAGTCAGGTCAATGGGTGGCTTCTGGTTGACAATACCAAACCCCTTACACCCGTGGACAATAACTCCGCCAGGAGTGACCCAAACAGCTGCAGAGGACCATTGCTTCGAAGTCCAGAGTGAAGATCATGCTAGGATGTGAGCTTCCTGGACCGTCCCATCTCCCCCTGCCCACGCTCTCGTGCACTACTGCTCGGTGAGTCTCCCAGTGCAGACCCCTCTACCTCTACCCGATCCTCTAAGAGGTAGTGCCAGTCTCTGAGCTGGTGCTTGCTGAATAAAGTAAGGTCAGGTTTCACAGTGTCACCTTCTGACAGCTCTTCATTCTCCAGGGGGCTCGACATTTTGTCGAGCTGAAAGGCGAGAGACGGACAAGGACTAGGATTTAGTGTGAAGGACAAGCAGAGATAGACGAATGGCTGCTGGAAGAAACCGCACTCTGTCATGGTTACTGTGTGAGGGACAGTATAGCCAAGGACATATGTCGCTGATCCCTCATTGTCGCTGGATCAAAATCCTGAAACTCCTTACCTGACAGCATTGAGGAGTGCCTTCACCACATGGACTGCAGAGGTTCAAGAAGAAGGCCCACCACCACCTTTCCAAGGGATGGGCAATAAGTGTCAGCTTTGCCGGCGACGCCCTCATCCCTGAAATGAATTTTAAAAAAGCAATTTTCAGCATTCGCGGTAGTTTTTCCTTCTTTTTAATTTGCATGGTAGAAAGATTTCAAATTCAATCCAGGGTCTCAGAGTCTTTTAGAAGGAGCAAGGATTGCCTCCACATTTGTAGCTGCAAAGCTACCTCATTATTATATAAACGTATCATTCTGAAAAAGAAAGCAGTATTTCTGGCCTAGGAAGTCCCGGGGCAACGTAAAAAACAACAGGGACCCTGCAATCAGGGCCTCGGCTTCTTTTTCCATCACGATACATCCAGGGAATTGGGCATTACCGGGGCAAAGGTCAGGTAAATTCATGCTGTAAAGCTTTACACAGCAGTATATAGAATTTACAGCGCATTTGGCCCAGCTGGTCTATACGGGTGATTATGCTCCACACGAGTCTACTCCCACCTTACCATCTCACCCTATCAACCTTTCCTTTCTCCCTCCCATGTTTATCTAGCTTCCCCTTAAATGCCTCTGTGCTATTCGCCTCAACTACTCGGCACATTCTCACCACTCTGGGTAAAGAAGTTTCTCCCGAATTCCTTATTGGATTTATTAATGATGTGGAGATGCCGGTGTTGGACTGGGGTGGACAAATGTGAGAAGTCGCACAACACCAGGTTATAGTCCAACAGCTTTATTTGAAATCACAAGCTTTCGGAGCGCTGCTCCTTCGTCAGGTGAAGTGAAGAGATGCATATAGGCACAGCATATATAGTCAGAGAACACTGCCAGATGATTACAGTTAATCTTTCCAACTGCCCTTTATCACACCTTGGCAGAGAGATAATCACGGCAATCAAAGGTGTGGATGGTGTCCAAAAAGGTCAGTCAGGAAAACATTACATCAAAGACAATGTGGCAGATGCTGGGGTCTGTATGACGAAGGAGCAGTGCTCCGAAAGCTTGTGATTTCAAATAAACCTGCTGGACTATAACCTGGTGTTGTGCGACTTCTCGGATTTATTAATGACTATCTTAGATTTATGGCCCTTAGTTTTGATCTCCCCCACAAGTGGAAACATCTTCTCTACGTCTACCCTATCTCAACCCTTCATAATTTTGAAGACCTCTACCAGGTTACCCACATTACAACAGTGACTACACTCCAAAGTACTTCATTGTCTGTAAAGCGCTTTGAGATGTCCGGTGGTCGTGAAAGGCACGATATCAATATAAGTCTTTCTTCGTTTTTTTACCCCTCGGTCTTCTCTTTTCGAGAGAATAGAGCCCCAGTCTTTCCTGATAGTTGTAACCTCTCAGTTCTGGTGTCATCCATGTAAATCTTTTTCTGCACTTGCTCCAGTATCTCTATATCCTTTCTGCAATGTGGAGACCAGAACTGTCTGCTCTTTCGCTCGGAAAGATAACTGTCTCGTTCTTCCATTTGATTGAAATCATTCTTTTTCCCATTGTCGGCCCTGCTGTCTAGCAGTCAGTGACGGTGGACTTTGACCCTGGTACGAGTCATCGTATCAGGATAGATAAATAAAAACAGATATTTTTAATGAACTCAGCTCCACTCTAGTGTTTAAACATAGATAGATAGTGTGACCTTAATGAGTTGTAACTGAATTTTATTGCACACATCTGCTTCACTCAATCTGACTGTAAATATCTTTTATTTAGCTGCATATTTCTCAATTTATCCATAGTTAGTTGTCCTTTTATTAAATTTTCATCTAGCACAGTTTTAGTTATAATATTTTATCTGTGACTTGACGACAATAAATATTTAAAGGAAAGGTGCCTCTAATTTTCTCCTTGAAGCTGAGAGGAGGTTGTGCTGGTGTGGCTCATAGCAGCCGATAACAACAACAACAGCTGGCATTTATATAGCACCTTCAACGTAGTAACGAGCCTAGCCAACTCTCCCATGGTTGGTGGCGTGCCCGTCTCGCCAATCGCCCCGAGGACTGTCGTCGCATGGGCACGTGAATGGTGACGGTCAGTTGCATAATTTCTCCATAGACTTGAGTCTAGGCCGACGCTCCCAGCGCTGTACTGAGGGAGTGCTGCACTGTCGGAGGTGCCGTCTTTCGGATGAGACGTTAAACCGAGGCCCCGTCTGCCCTCTCGGGTGGACGCAAAAGATCCCACGGCCACTATTTCAATAGAAGAGCAGGGGAGTTATCCACGGTGCCCTGACCAATATTTATCCCTCAATCCAACATCACTGAATCAGATTATCTCATGATTACCACAGTGGTGTTTGTGGGAGCTTGCTGTGTGCAAATTGGCTGCCACGTTGCCTGGATTACAACAGTGATTAAATGTCAAAAGTATTTCATTGGCTGTGAAATGCTTTGGGACGTCCTGAAAGGTGCTACATGAATGCAAGTTCGTTCGTTCTTTCTTTCTTTCTTTCTTTCCTTGATGGAGCTCTTAGATGATCAGCAGAGGCTTGAAAGGGAGGGAGGTCTCCATTCACCAGGAGACTGGCCATGAGTAGAAACATATTAAAACCTATTTTTACGTGGAAGATGAGTAAAATACTCGGGAGAACCCTCAAAATACTTTTCTCGGGAATTGTTACCTCTTGTTAAGGCTTTATACTGACCTTGATGAACGTTCATTCCAGGAAGCTCAGTTGAAATGAACCTGTTACTTGCTGGTGGGCATGGACCACTCCCAGTCAATCTGGTGATGTTACCACCAGTCAAAGGAACCCAGTGACTGCACTTATACCTGCGTCAGGGTAGGTGAACATTTTGTAAGTGCTTGCCTACATTTTTTTAGTCCCTCACTTTCCAAGACACGCTCCCCTCTCACCCAAAGCTTCTGAAAAATATCTTTGGCCAATAATGCCCAAGTAATAAAGCAACTTAAGGCTGTGTTTGAATCCTGTGGTTTTGCCCCTGTTTATAAACACTCAAACTTTGTCCTTTCAGTTTATGAGACCATCAAAACTGTCTGATTGAATTATAGCCTTGCTAGCATATAATGTCCGCCAACAATTAGTAATAATACTTTGGCATTTGGCTGAGGAACGATCCCATGGCCTAATTCTCTATCTGTAAGAGTTTTGCACTTGTTCCATTAAGGTAAACCAGCCAGTATAAGTTCTTGTTGTGGCAGCTATGATTGACGGCCCTGTCACTCAGCCCAATGATGGTTGTAAACGGCTGTTACTAACAATGAGAGGATTTAGTGGGACGTAATTTACTTCAGGGGGGACAGAACTATTAATCCTCAGGCACATGATAGGTCTGGCCCAGGGAGCCAATTCATTCTGTAAAACTGACTCCTCCGTCTGCCGAATGACCTGTGTTGAAATGGCCAGCCATTACTTACAGTTTAATGTGAGGTTTCTGTGTTATGTTGGCACCCGTTGGGAGAAGTTAAAAATCCCTGGGCTGTCTCGAGCTGAGCAGAGCATGGGACTGGAGAGGGAACAATAATCAGGCAGATTGGCCAGGAAGGGTAATGTCATATAGCATTGCAGTCTCACTGACCCGTGCCGTGAAGAGCCAGGTTCGATTCCCATCCTTGTGTTGAAATCCCCCCATGGCCTCGCCCCTCCCTATCTCTGTAACCTCCTCCAGCCCCTAACACCCTCCGAGATCTCTGCGCTCCTCCAACTCTGGCATCTGTGCGTCCCCGATTTCCTTCACCCCTCCAATGGCGGCCGTGCCTTCAGCTGCCTAGGCTCTAAGCTCGGGAATTCCCTCCCTAAACCTTTCCGCCTCTCCATCTCTCCTCCTCCTTTAAGACGTTCCTTAAAATCTACTTCTTGACCAAGCTGTCCTAATATCGCATTCTTTGGCTAGGTGCAAAAAAAATAATGTTTTGTCTAATTCTGCCTTCTGTGCAGTGCCTTGGGACATTTTACTACGTTAAAGTTGCTATGTAAATGCAAATTGTTGTTGTTAAGTTGTGTAACCTTGATCTAAGATGTGGGATTGTGGAGAGTGGAATGTTATTTTTTAAAATTTATTTTATGGGATGTGGGCATCTTTGGCAAGGCCAGCATTTATTGCCCATCCCTAATTGCCCTTGAGAAGTAATTGTGTGTATTTATAGAGATGCTGCTGGATTTGCCATGCCTGAATAATCAGGCAGATTTATTTTACAATTAAAATGGCTCACAGTGGAAAGTAGTGAAGTGATGTGATAAGCGTCAGCCTTGGCTCAGTGGTACCACTCTTGCCTCTCTGTCAGAAGGTCATTGGTTCAAGGCCCACTCCAGAGGCTTGAGTACGTAATCCAGACTGACACGTGAAAGAAACACAGAAAGCTAGCATGCAGGTACAGCAAGCAATAAGGAAGGCAAATGGCATGTTGGCCTTTATTGCAAGGGGGTTGGAGTATAAGAGTAAGAAGGTCTTGCTACAATTGTACAGGGCCTTGGTGAGACCACACCTGGAGTACTGTGCACAGTTTTGGTCTCCTTATCTAAGGAAGGATATATTTGCCTTGGAGGCAGTGCAACGAAGGTTCACTAGACTGATTCCTGGGATGAGAGGGCTGTCCTATGATGAGAGATTGTGTAGAATGGGCCTATACTCTCTGGAGTTTAGAAGAATGAGAGGTGATCTCATTGAAACATACAAGATTCTGAAGGGAATTGACAGGGTAGATGCTGAGAGATTGTTTCCCCTGGCTGGAGTGTCTTGAACTAGGGGGCATAGTCTCAGGATAAGGAGTCGGCCATTTAAGACTGAGATGAGGAGGAATTTCTTCACTCAGAGGGTTGTGAATTTTTGGAATTCTCTGCCCCAGAGGGCTGTGAATGCTGAGTCTTTGAGTATATTCAAGGCTGAGATCGATAGATTTTTGGACTCTAGGGGAATCGAGGGATATGGAGATCGGGCGGGAAAGTGGAGTTGAGGTCGATGATCAGCCATGATCTTATTGAATGGCGGAGCAGGCTCGAGGGGCCGTACGGCCTACTCCTGCTCTTATTTCTTATGTTCTTATGACACATCTGTGCAGTAGTGAGGGAGTGCTATACTGTTGGGGATGCTGACTTTGAATGAGACATTGATCCAAGGCCCTGTCCATCTTCTTAGATGGATGTAAAAGATTGCTATTTGAAGAAGATCAGGGGGGGGAATGTCTTGAATGTTTATCCCTCAACCAACATCGCTGAAAATAGATTATCTGGTTGTTTGTTTCCTGCCAGCCAGGTGGAGGTGGAAGGGTAGGAAATTGACCAGCTCTTATGCTGAGCTAGCTGGCAGGTTGGTTCTAGCAGCAGGGGGAAGGTGATCCAGGGTAGGGGGCTTCAAATGGCCCGGCACTGGACCAAAGCTCTTGCCCTGCGCTAGGCATTATGATATACTGTAGCTGGTCAGTCTTCCCAGTTAGAAGTTGACCCGAAATGACATGAACAAAGAGTCAGTATTCCGTCTGCTTTTTGGAACAGTGTAGCGTGCTTTCTGTTGTTTTAAGATGTTACAGGAAGTCTTGTTCGAGAAGTTTAAAAGAAGTCTGGAATTGCTGCTTGCGTTCAGTCGCGAGTATTCTATCGTTGACTTTGTTTTACCAGTGCCCATCGGTTCCGCCTCTCAACAACAACAGCTTGTATTTATATAGCGCCTTTAACATAGTAAAATGTCCCAAAGTGCTTCACAGGAGCGTTATCAAACAAAATTTGACACCGAGCCACATAAGGAGATATTAGGGCAGGTGACCAAATGCTTGGTTATAGTGGTAGGTTTTAAGGAACATTTAAAAGGAAGAAAGTGAGATAGAGAGGCGGAGAGGTTTAGGGAGGGAATTCCAGAGCTTAGGGCCCCAGGCAGCTGAAGGCACGGCCACCAAAATTTGAGCGATTAAAATCGGGGATGCTGAAGAGGCCAGAATTAGAGGAGCGCAGATATCTCGGAGGGTTGTGGGGCTGGAGGAGATTACAGAGACAGGGAGGGGTAGAGGCTCAGGTTAAAACTGCAGAATGTCTTGGCTTACTGCTATCTCTCTCGCCTTTGAGTCAGACGGTGGTGGGTTCAATCCCCGCGCCAGGACCTGAGTACATAATCTAGGCTGACACTTCTAGTGCGGCGCAGAGGGAGCACTGCACCGTCGGAGATGTCAGTTTTCAGATGAGGTGTTAAACCATGGAACCAGCTGTCCTCTCCATCTCCTCCTGGCATGTCTCCACATCAGATACCCCTCCTCCCCAGCTACTTCTGTGTAATGATGTTGCTCAGGTAACGGAGCTAGTGCCGCTTCCTGCACTCTTTTGATGAGTCATTCCTCCCCATCATCATTAATATTATCCCTTGCTTATTTCTTTGATGTCATTGGATGCTAGTGCAGGCGTAACTTCGTAACTGGTGACACAAACAGCGCAGAAGTACTCAGCGTGTTAGATGATAAAAAGCCAATCTTTCAGCCCTGGCAGGTGGAATCAATTTTTTCCACTTGGTATTATAAGATGTGTTACTGGAAGCCATCCCAGAGTTAGTGGAGCACCCTGCTGATCTTGGAAGCATTTTAGAGCTGTAATTGTTCCATTGACAGTTCATCAATTGAAAGCATCAAGTGATGGGTACCTGATGTGAGCCTTCAACTGGAACAGAAGGGGGCTTAGAATCAGCTGCTTTTCCAACAACAAATTATATTTATATCGTGTCTTTAACGTAATAAAGCGGCCCAAGGGGCTTCACAGGGGCGTAATCTAACAAAATTTGACACCGAGCCAAGTAAGAAGATAATAGGCCAGATGACCAAAAGCTTGGTCAAAGAGGTAGGCCCCACTGGAAAGTAGGCCGAGACTCTGAGTTGTGAACCAGAAGCTGTGACTGAATAATAACAGGAGGTCTTTCCAGTAATCAGGATGTTTGAAGACGGCAAATGTTCACAGCAGTGGAAGCATTCCATCCCATTACCAATCTGAATCTGACCGCTCTCCTCCAACTTCCCCATCTCCCATGGCCATCCCTGGTGTATCTGACAAAGGGTCGCAGAACTTCATCCTCAAGCCTGCAGAGACCCGATGCTTGCTCTTGCCCATTCATGAGCGGGCCTTTGCCTTTGGCTGTGTGCGTGTTTCACACATATTTTAGACGTGCTACCGACTAGCTCGCAGGTGTCTGGAGACATTCCCTGGTGAACATGCCATCAGGTGCAGTGAATGCAGCCGTCTCTTCACATCTCACTCCAACATTGCAGGATTTGTGATAGGGGACAGTGGGATGTCGGAGGAGGTTGCTCAGGTTATCTTGTGCTACTCAACGGTCTCCTTCATTTCTTTTTCTTTTACACCATGTGGTCCTGGATGGTGTGGAGGTGATATTCCAGCAATATCTCAGCATCTGCAAGGGCACTTATGCCTTCACTTGGCAAACCTAATGAGGTAATTAAAACATTTCTGTCACTGAATAGCCATTTGTGGGGTGGTAGAGTTGGCAGTGCCCATCAGAGACATCTCCCTCCAGATTGCATGGACATCTTTTTCCTTGGGTGCCAAGGAGCCTTGTCACCTTGCACTTATATCTGCCAACATGACCTCCACTGCAGCTCTGAAAACCTTGGGGCCTTGGTCACTGCAGACCCTGAAGATAGAGCCTCCTCCTTATCCCATTGATTGTTGGCCCTCAGATTTAGCTCCCACTCCCCACCGCCCCCCACCCATTCTTATGCATCTTCTGTCTTTCTGGCCATTTCATCTACTGAATCCTTTTAATTACTGCAGCTAGTCCCAACTTCTCTTTCTCCTAGCAGTGGAGCCTCAGTCAGGAGTGGAATGCCACCTCCTATATCCAATGAAAATGCGGTCAGGTGCTGGGGAGGTCACGAGAGTGGGCAGAAGTCCGCCTTGCCATTTTTCCGACAATTACAGGAAAATCCAGCCCAAAGAGTTTGGGTAAATGGGTGCTGCTCGGATCGGAGAAGGGTTGGGAGTGGTGTATCACAGGGGCCAATTACAGGTCCAGCTTTGGCCTCAGTATATATATATATATAAATATATATATATAGAGAAGGTTTGGACTTTGACATAGGGAGCACATTATCAAAATTTGCTGATGACACAGAAGTAGGAAGATTGGCAAACAGTGAGGAAGACTGGAAAAGACTTCAGGAAGAAAAATGGACAGGCTAGCGGAATGGGCAGACAGGTGGCAGCTGCAAATTAATGTGGACAGGGTGAGGTAATTAATTTTGAGACAAAATACAAGGAATGGGAGTATACACCTAATGGAATGATGATGAAAGGTGTGGAACTAGACCTAGGGGTTCAAATATATAATTCCCTGAAAGTGTGATTACAGATAGATAATGCCATTAAAAAAAAAGGCCTACAGCATTTCCAGTTTTATAAATGGGGGCATAAGATACAAGAATAACGAAGTAATGATGAAATTTGTACAAAGCAAAAGTTAGGCCTCAGATAGCATGCCATGTGTTTTTGGGGACCCCATTACAGAAACAACTTTAAACCCATGGGGGAGAAATTGCATATCGCCCCGTTTGGGGTCGGTAACATCCTGGAGGCGGGACATCTTGCGCCAGGCGTGAAAGTTCCGCCCCACTCGCTAACTTCGGGTTACCGCCCCCGGAAGGAAGTGGAGCGCTAAATCAAGCGCTCCACGTCATTCCTGCTGCGGGAGCGGGGCGCACTCAATTAAAGGGAAGGGCCCAACGAAGAATCCACCTACTTGGACCAGCGTGGAGCGGGGGTGCCACGCGATCAGCCCGGCAGTCAAGCAAAGTGCCGGAATTAGCGATCGCGGCACCGAACCCGCCAACAAACCGTGACCGAAGCAGCAACGAAAACGGCATATTTGTTTTTCACAGCAGCCGGCCACCTCCCCTTTAATTTTTGCCCCGATAGCGGTCGGCCGCACCGGTACGCGTCCCCTTGAAGCTGTCGCTGTCATCGCCCCGCGCAGCTTCAGGGGGGGCGATACCCAATTTAGGGTCCGGGGCGCTAATGGGGCGATGCATCCGGAGATGACGTCGCGATCTCTGGGCGCAGGAGATCGGGGCGCAAACGCCGGAGTACCGCCACTAAACTCCCGCCGAATATGGCGGGAGTCATTTGGGGAACCGCACCCGGTCGCAGGGGACGCAAACGGGAGGCGCAAATGACCTGAATTTCTCCCCCATAGAGATTCGCCAGGATGATGCCAGGGATGGGAAATTATATTTATGAGAAAAGACTTAAGCGACTGGGACTATTTCTACTGGAGTGGAGAAGGCGAAAAGGAGATTTAAAAGTGATTCTTAAATTTTGAGGAGTTTTGATAGAGTCAATAGGAAAAGGTTATTTCCTCGACTTGGAGAGTGACAAAGGGTCATTCATCAATTTAACTTTGTTACTTAGAGAGTGAGGAGAGAGGTTAGGAGAAATTTCGTTATCGAGAGGGTTTTTGGAGGGTGGAATGCTTTACTCCAGCGATCGGTTGACACAGAGTCCATTGCACCTTTCAAAGAAAAATTGGATAAATATTTGAAACAGAGGTGACTGCAGGGCCATGGGGAGAGAGCAAGGCATTGGGATGAGTTCTGAATTGCTGTGGTAGAGAGACATTGCAGAAACAATGGGATAAATGTCCTCCTTCTGTGTTATAACCTTCTTTGGTTCTGTGATAGAGCTCTTTAATGCAATGAGACCTTGTGGGGGGAAAATTTGGTTGGTTTGCGCCTCCCGTTAGCGCCTTAAGAGGGCGCTAATGGGGCGCAAAGCAGCTCATGCCTGGGCGCAGTGATGTTTGCGCCGCTCGCGAAATTGACCAGACATTTTGCAGCGGCGCTAAACACTACCGCCACGATCTCCTGCGCCCGCAGATCGTGACGTCAGTCGAGCGTGCAACGCCCCGGTAGTGACCCAGACCAGATATTGAGTGGCGCCCCCTGCCTTTCCGCCTGCCGCTAGCAACGACAGGTTGAGGGGAGCATTTTGCAGTCGGGAAGGGACGGGGGGTGCGCTATTTAAAGGCGACCGCTTCCTGCCTTTTTTTGTCGGCGACATTTTTGCACCACGCATTCTGAGTGAGAGAGAGAGATTTCTGGAGCTATTCAATGCTGTGTTGAGGAGTTTTGGGTACTGAGCAGCACTTTGCAGGTTCATTTTGATTTGATCTTCCTTGCATCGATTTAGAAGAGACTGTGGGGGCTGCACTCTGAGCTCTTTCCCTGGGTCCTCTCCATTGTTCTTTCCAGCAGATTTGATGTACAGGTCTCTCCAGGCCGAGATTCAAGGCTGCAATGAGCAGGGTTTGGATGGAGAGCAAGATCGACCCTCCCTCTTAAGAACTGGCCGGCGCCAGTGTGTCTGTGTTCCATTGCTGACTGACATCACATGAGCTTCGCCAGTGCTCTGAGGTAGCGCCTCGCTCCTCGGTGTTAGCGCCTTAAGAGAGGTGTGTAGCGCTTGATTTAGCGCTCCACTCACCTCCAGGGGCGATAAAAGCCAAGTTTGCAGTCGGAGGCGATAATTAGCGCCAGGCGCTAAACTTTGCGCCCGGCTGATAATTGCGCCTCAAACGGGACGATACCGGATTTCTCCCCCTTTATGTCCACCTGAGAGGGAAGACGTTTACCATCTCACCCGAAAGATGGCACCTCTGACAGTGCAGCGCTCCCTCAGTACTGCACAGCAGTGTCAGCCTAGACTTTTGTGCTCAAGTCTCTGGAGTGGAATTATGAACCCAAGACTACATAGGATTAGGATTACATCGGATATACGGCACAGAAACAGACCATTTGGCCCAACCAGTCCATGCCGGTGTTTATGCTCCACTCGAGCCTCCTCTCGTCTTTCCTCATCTAAATCTATCAGCATAACCCTCTATTCCCTTCTCCCTCATATGCTTGTCTAGCCTCCCCTTAAATGCATCTATACTATTCACTTCAACCACTCCCTGTGGTAGTGAGTTCCACATTCTCACCACTCTCTGGGTAAAGAAGTTTCTTCTGAATTCCCGATTGGCTTTCTTGGTGACTATCTTATATTGATGTTCTCTAGTTTTGCTCTTCCCCACAAGTGGAAACATTCTCTCTGTATCCACTCTATCAAAACCTTTCACAATCTTAAAGACCTCTATCAGGTCACCCCCTCAGCCTTCTTTTTTTCAAGAGAAAAGAGACCCAGCCTTATCATCCTTTCCTGATATGTATCCCCTCGCATTTCTGGTATCATCCTTGAAAATCTTCTCTGCACCCTCTCCAGTGCCTCTATATCCTTTTTATAATATGACGACCAGAACTGTACGCAGTACTCCAAGTGTGGTCTAACCAAGGTTCGATACAGGTTTAGCATAACTTCCATACTTTTCAATTCTATCCCTCTAGAAATAAACCCGAGCGCTTGGTTTACTTTTTTTATGGCCTTGCTAACCTGTGGTGCAACTTTTAGTGATTTGTGAATTTGCACGCTTCTGGCTCAGAGGCGAGAGTGCGACCCACTCTGAGCCACAGAGAGGGCTTCCAAAGAGGGAGAAAGTGGCGGAGGATTACGGAAGCAGCCAAGGTGAGGCCTGGAGATGAATACCACGCCGCCAACACGGTAGCTCAGGCAAGGGATGTGGTGCAACATGTCGCCAAGCAGGGTGGTTTTCGATGACGGGGACAAAGTCACCATTTGTGAGCCTGTTTTGGCCAGCTCAGGTGTCAGTGCGCGCCTTCAGCATCAGGTTGTGAATGAGGCTTTCTTTCAGAGCAAGCCAACATTTGGAATTGGTGAGCTGCTGGAGTTTGAATGATTGCTGCCGAACAGTGCGTGCGTGTGTGGACATCAGATGACGCAGGAGAACGTTTGACAGTAATGCACTCCAAGGTCAAATAACTTCTTGATGCGGAGATGCCGGTGTTGGACTGGGGTGGACAAAAATGAGAAGTCGCACAACACCAGGTTATAGTCCAACAGGTGTGATGGAGGGCAGTCAGAAAGATTTACTGTAGTCGTCTGACATTGTACGCTACACATTGTTCTCTGTCTATATATGCTTTGCTGATTTGTATTCCTTCACTTTACCTGACGAAGGAGCAGCGCTCCGAAAGCTCGTGATTTCAAATAAAACTGTTGGACTATAACCTGGTGTTGTGCGACTTCTCAAATAACTTCTTGACGTTGCTCAGCCTCATTCACGAAATACCAACTTAAGGCTCTGTTAAAGGATCAGCTGGCTAGAGGCAGTGAATAGCTGCACAAACATATAAACCACTTGAACCCACAATGACGCTACCGCGTTCTATAGCAAGCTTCGGGCTGTGTGTTAACACTCTACGGTATTGGCGTGTGTCACAGGTTTTTGAGTCTGACACGAGATATTCTCTCGAGCTCAGGCCCAGCTGGTCACTCCCTAATGCAGACCCCATGATCCGGAGTGCATCTTTCTCCCCCTAATATCTGTGTAAATAAGAACATAAGAAATAGGAGCAGGAGTAGGCCAATTGGCCCTTCGAGCCTGCTCCGCCATTCAATAAGATCATGGCTGATCTGATCCTAACCGCCAATCTACTATCACAGACCATCTCCTGAACCTAACAGAATTGGACACACGAAATAGGAGCAGGATCAGGCTACACGGCCCCTGGGCCCGCTCCGCTACCCACAGGGCCATGACCAATCCGAACCTAGACTCATGTACAAATTCCTGCCCGCTCCCCGTAACCCTTAATTCCCTTTACTTCTAGGAAACTGTCTATTTCTGTTTTAAATTTATGTAATGATGTAGCTTCTACAGCTTTTTGGAGAATGACCCGGAGATTCTAACTTAGAACCCTTCTTGATAATGAAGACGAAAGCTGCAGACTGCAGGAAGATATCAATGGACTGGCCAGGTGGGCAGAACAGTGGCAAATGGAATTCAATCCAGAGAAGTGTGAGGTAATGCATTTGGGGAGGGCTAACAAGGCAAGGGAATACACATTAAATGGTAGGACACTGAGAAGTGTAGAGGAACAGAGGGACCTTGGAGTGCAGGTCCACAGATCCCTGAAGGTAGCAGGCCAAGTAGATAAGGTGGTTAAGAAGGCAGACGGAATACTTGCCTTTATTAGCCGTGGCATAGAATACAAGAGCAGGGAGGTTATGCTTGAACTGCATAAAACACTAGTTAGGCCACAGCTAGAGTATAAGAAAATAGGAAGGTATGGAGTAAAAGGTAAAGTAATAAAAAGGGCAAAAGCAGGAACTAAGTGTCACAAAACATATTTGAAAGTTCTCTATCTGAATGCACATAGCATTCGTAACAAAATAGATGAGTTAATGGCACAAATAACTACATATGGGTATGATCTTGTGGCCATTACAGAAACATGGCTGCAGGGTGACAATGCCTGGGAATTAAACATACCAGGTTATTTAACGATCAGGAAGGACAGGCAGGAAGGAAGGGGAGGTGGGGTGGCTATGTTAATAAAGGAAGGAATCACTGTAATACAGAGAAATGATATTGGGTCAAAAGATCAGGATAATGAAACAGTTTGGGTGGAGATAAGGAATAATAAGGGGAAAAAAACACTAGTGGGCGTAGTCTATAGGCCTCCGAACAGTTGCAACTCTGTTGGACGGAGTATCAATCAGGAAATAGTTGAGGCTTGTAATAAGGGAACATCTATAATTATGGGGGATTTTAACTATCATATTAATTGGACAAATCAAATGGGGCAGGGCTGCCTTGAGGATGAGTTCATTGAGTGTATTAGGGATGGGTTTCTTGAGCAGTATGTAACTGAACCGACCAGGGGGCAAGCAACCTTAGATCTGGTCCTGTGTAACGAGACAGGATTAATTAAAAATGTCCTAGTAAAGGATCCCCTTGGAATGAGTGACCATAACATGGTTGAATTCATGAGGTGTATAAAATGATGAGGGTGATAGATAAAGTGGATAGGAAGGACCTATTTCCCTCAGCAGAGAGGTCAACAGCCAGGGGGCATAGATTTAAAGTAATTGGCAGGAGATTTAGAGGGGAGTTGAGGAGAACTTTTTTCACCCAAAGGGTGGTGGGGGTCTGGAACTCACTGCCTGAAAGGGTGGTAGAGGCAGAAACCCTCATCACATTTAAAAAGTGCTTGGATGTGCACTTGAAGTGCTGTAACCTACAGGGTTCTGGACCAAGAGCTGCAAAGTGGGATTAGGCTGGACAGCTCTTTGTCGGCCGGCGCGGACACGATGGGCCGAAATGGCTTCCTTCCGTGCTGTAACTTTCTATGATTCTTTGATTCTGGCATGTACTGGCCACTTCAATCTCGCACATACTGCCACGTGCCTTCTCCTGGCTTTGTGGAAGGCAGACTGGAAAGCACTTTGGCAAGACAACAAATTGATTTATTTTACATAAAATACATGAATGAACGTAATGCAGTTCCGCCAATTTCCTACCACTTCTCATTCCATGAAACTAACAAAAACACAAATTCTACTGACACTCTGGGCGAAAAAAACCCTTTCAAGCAGGATGCTAAGAGGATGTGTCTTTCCTTATTACAGTCTATGTACTAACTTCATCATTCTGGTGTGCCCGAGAGAGTCAAAGAGACAGGGCGAGAAGACAGGAGGATCTCTGAATTCTCCCCTAGCTCTCTGTGCTTGAGGAATTAGTCTGCCAAGCTGTCAATCAAAATTTCAACTCTGTAGGCATACGCAGACCCTTAATTCTTCATTTTTAATTTCAATATTTATTGAAATGCTTTGCCAGGCCAAAAGGTTTTTTTCAAAGTGTAATATAAAATTGTCACTGATAAAGCGGCATGGAATTTGTTTTGAGAGACAACAGAGATGAACAAACCCCCTTCGTTTTTTCAGACACCATGGGCTAAAAATTGAGTCGCGCCCAATTTGGGGCGCTAACTTTGCCGGGGTGCTACTTTTAGCGCCCCGGAAAAATTAGCGCCCCCGCACCGGAACTTGAGTGGTTGCGCCCCAAGAGGGAAGCAGGGCGCTACTGAAAGCGCCCCGCATCCCTCTTGGGCGCCGCGAGTCAATATTGCGGCGCTACATGCCATGGTATTGCAGGCCTTCCTCCCCTTCTTAAAGGGGAGGGGCCTTGCGCAGTGCGACCCGGGGCCCAGCTTGGCCCCTGGGGATCGGGAGTGCCGACAAAAGAGCCCGGCACTGAAGAGGAGTGCTGGGCTCTTGGAGCGCAGCCGGCACTCCGCGGGGAGGGCTGTTCAGGAGGCTGGGGACGGGAGCGCAGGCAGGTGCTGGCAGGCGGCCAGCAACAAAAATGGCTGCCCCGCACCTCTCGCCTTTAAATTGCACCTCCCCGGCCGCAGGAAGGCCCCCCTGACCCCGTCGGACATAGCGTCCGGCGGTAAGTCAAGGGGTGCTTCCGACGATCACGGCCGGAGCGCGAGCGGGGTGCTGCGCACAGCGATGATGTCATCGGCAGTGGCACAGCGCCGTGGGGCTCTACCGGTTAGCGCCACCGCTAACCTCCCGCTGAATTTTGCCCGGTCACTAGTTGCTTTGCGCCCTGTTAGCGCCCTCTTCAGGAGGCGCAAAGCAACCCAATTTCCCCCCCCCCCATGTCTCTAATGACTTCTTGGTGGCTAAAGGGGAGTAGACAAACCTTTGAAGTTTTGAAATGCAGAATACGACGTAATCCATGAACCCTAACCAAGTGGTTTTCTGCCACTTTCGTAAACTTTAGGAGTGAACAAACAATTTTGGGCTTTGATAAAGACAACTGATGGATAGCCACACAGGATGTGTGAGTGTAAATGTTTGGCAGCTCAAACAGCTCAGACCAACATTAAAGGAACATTTCACTATCTCTGAATGATTGATTTACTGCTAAAGGCAAGGAAAGCTGTATAAAACACAATGGCTAAAGAATATCAGCACCGCAGTCGGAAGAAGGTGGTTTGGCCAGTCATCTCGCCTACAAGGATCAAGCTGCAGTCAGAAGGAGGTGGCCTGGTCAGTCTTTCGACTTAAGAGGACCTACAATCAACGCTGGACTGATCATCCGCGGGTGGCTGTATGTATGATTACCTGTAATATTTTTGGTGCACTGCTCGAATAGTGGTTGGGGTTTTGAATCTGTCTTCGGAACAATCAAAGGTTAAAGGCAGAGCCCGTGAGTCTGGTGTAATTTCTCATAAGTCTCAAGTCCGAACTCTAGACCCTGTTGGACGGGGCGAGCACTAATTCCGCACCTCTTACAACTCTGATTGAAATGCCTCTGTTTTGATTTCGGAGTTCAAGGCACCCAAGTACCTGTTTAGTGTAAGGAAATCTCTTTAAACTCAATTAAATGATTCTTTGTGATTCAGGATCGAGCTTATTGTCCAAATGTAAGTTTATTACTCAGACACCAATAGTATAATAACTATTACGGTTATACAATAGAGTCATACAACCTGGTTTCTTGCAGACCCAAGGTGATCAAGCTTGGCTTCCGTAGGTGTTGGACTTCTGACTGCCCCATGAGCTCTAACTTCAAGATGGCTGCTACCCATTCATATGTTTCCCTCTTTTACCCATCTGTCACATGTACAAAGACCTTCCATGCATCCTTAAAGGATCTTCACCTTTAATGTGAGTCATATCACATGATGCCCAGAATGTATATTAAGGTAAGCTTCTGACTCACCAAACCTCCAGACCTTGACATAATGGCCATCTTGATGGTTTAACTGCTAATTTCAGCAGTTCAGCGGCAATTCACTAAGGTTAATTCCAGAGATGAGGGGGTTGACCTGTGAGGAAAAGTTGAGCAGGTTGGGCCTATACTCATTGGAGTTTAGAAGAATGAGAGGTGATCTTATTGAAACATATAAGATACTGAGGGGGCTCGACAAGGTAGATGCAGAGAGGATGTTTCCCCTCGTGGGGAAATCTAGAACTCGGGGCATAGTTTCAGAGTAAAGGGTCGCCCTTTTAGAACTGAGATGAGGAGGAATTTCTTCTCTCAGAGGGTCGTAAATCTGTGGAATTCTCTGCCCCAGAGAGCCGTGGAGGCTGGGTCATTAAATACATTTAAGGTAGAGACAGACAGATTTTTGCAAGATAAGGGAGGGAAGGGTTATGGGGAGCGGGCAGGGAAGTGGCTTTGAGCCCGAGATCAGCCATGATCTTATTGAATGGCGGAGCAGGCTCGAGGGGCCAAGTGGCCTATTCCTGCTTCTATTTCTTATGTTCTTATGTTCTAATCAACTTAACCTGATGTTTCCTGTCTAACATTACAAAGGAACAGGAGATGACCTGGACCATCCCAGATAGTTAATGTACTTACTGACTGGTCTATTCATCAGTTTTCTGCCCCTCCATTATCCCAGCTAATCTCCGATATTAACACATATCCTTGATAATGATCTTGAGATCTGACACTTGGCACCAAGCAAATTCTAACATTTAGCTAAGGCCCCTGCTGAACACTTTGAATGAAAACCATTCTTGGCCATTTAGATGTCGTAAAGAAACATCACAATGGTGTGAAATGCTTAATACTGTACACAACGGTTCCCATTCTTTACTAATAACCATTTCAAATTGCTATGGGTTCCATATCTTCTGGCTTTGGTAGTTCACCCATTTTAAGTCAAATCTGATCAGTACAGCAATATCATGACATGTTTTAAAAAATCCCTTACGCAGCAGACAGGTGAAACCCAGCATGGTGCACCATCTCTATCTGCGTGAACATAACTTTAAACCAGCTTTGGCGGCATGGTGGAGAGAGAAACAGAGTTAACGTTTCAGGTCGATGACCCTTCATCAGAACAGTTCTGACGAAGGGTCATCGACCTGAAACGTTGACTCTGTTTCTCTCTCCACGGATGCTGCCTGACCTGCTGAGTGTTTCCAGCGTTTTCTGTTGTTGCAGATTTCCAGCAACCGCAGTATTTTGCTATTGCTTCGATCAGCTTTACCTGGTTTGCATAGGTCATAATCCAAAGTTGGCCTGCTGGATTTAAATGATTGAAAATAGCCCACTGGAGCAGCAGGTGAGTATCCGAATCATCTCAATATTCACCCACCCAAAACCCGCCCAGAGTTCAAATCGGGGTACATTTGATTCTTCTGGGGGGTAACTCTCTTGGCCCAACAAGAAAGGAGTTGTTGGTGCAATTATTGAACCCTCAGGAATGTAGCAATTCCCTCTGAACAGTCTGATGAATCTGGCAAAGGTTGGGTCAGTCTGATGGTGTTGAGGGCCTGGAGATAGTTTGCTGATAATGGAATTAAAATTAGGAGGGGTTTTGACAGAGCAAATAAGAAGAAACCGTTTCCTCTGGCAGGTGGGTTGGTAACCGGAGAACACAGATTTAAGATTTAAGAACCAGAGGGGGAGACGACAGGTGAGGAGAATTTTTTTTGCGCGTCGAGTTGTTGTGATCTGGAACGCGCTGCCTGGGCGGCGGAAGCAGATTCAATCGTGACTTTCAAAAGGGAATTAGATAAACACTTGTAAAGGAAAGTAGTCACTTGTAATGTGGGAAACATGGCAGCCAATTTGTGCACAGCAAGGTCCCACAAACAGCAATGTGATAATCACCAGACGATCTGTTTTTAGTGATGTTGATTGAGGGATAAATAATGGCCCCAGGACACACCGGGAATAACTCCCCTGCTCTTCTTCGACACTTTACACCAACCTGGGAGAGCAGACGGGGTCTGGGTTTAACGTCTGATCCGAAAGACAGGCACCTCCGACAGTGCGGCACTCCCTCGGAGCGTCAGCCTAAATTTTTGCGCTCAAGTCTTGTGGAGTGGGACATTGAACCCACAACCTTCTGACCCAGTCAGCGAGCGTGCTACCCACTGAGCCACGGCTGACACTTCAGTACATGTGTGGTTGTTTCAGGTGAGATGTCAAACTGCCTGTGCTGGTGATTCAGGTGGGTGTTAATGATCCCACGGCGCTGTTCAAAGAAGAGCAGGTTCTAGCCAACATTTCACTTTCAACCAACAGCACCAGAAAGGGCAGCATCTGGTCATTCATCTGGTTGCTCTTCTTGGGACTCAGATGGTACGGAATGACAGCTATGTTTGCCTCCATAGCAGCCACAGCTCTTAGAATCATAGGAACATAGGGACAGGAGTAGGTCATTCAGCCCATAGAGCACAGAAGGAGGACATAAGTGTAAAGACGTCTTACTGCAATTATATAGGGCCCTGGTGAGACCACACCTGGAGTATTGTGTACAGTTTTGGTCTCCTTACCTAAGGAAGGATAAACTTACCATAGAGGGAGAGCAACGAAGGTTCACCAGACTGGTTCCTGGGATGTGGGGATTGGCCTATGAGGAGAGATTGAGTAGACTAGGCCTATATTCTCTAGAGTTTAGAAGAATGAGAGGTGATCTCATTGAAACATACAAAATTCTTACAGGGCTTGACAGGCTAGATGCAGGGAGGATGTTTCCCCCTGGCTGGGGAGTCCAGAACCAGGGGTCACAGTCTCAGAATAAGGGGTCGGCCATTTAGGACTGAGTTGAGGAGATATTTCTTCACTCAGAGGGTGGTGAATCTTTGGAATTCTCTACACCAGAGGGCTGTGGAGGCTCAGTCGTTGAGTATATTCAAGACAGAGATTGATAGATTTTTAAATATTAAGGGAATCAAGGGATAGGGGGATAGTGCAGGAAAGTGGAGATGAGGTAGAAGATCAGCCATGATCTTATTGAATGGCGGAGCAGGCTCGAGGGGCCAAATGGCCGACTCGTGCTCCTATTTCTTATGTTCTTATGTTCTCATTCGGCCCATCATGCCTGCGCCAGCTCTCTGAAAAAGCTATCCAATTAGTCCCACCCCCCTGCTCTTTCCCCATAACCCCCCATGTCTCCATTCCCATTATCCCTGCCTCATTGTCCTACACTTGGGCACTTCAAGGAGCAATTCATTATGTGAAATGATTGAGACTCTTGATGTGAAGAGGAGCTTTGTAAAAGCAAATACGTTATTTTACAGTAGAATTGCCAAACCAGTTCAACCCCACCCCCCCAACACCCCAGGGATGTTGCCCAACGTTGAACCAATAAGAAAGTTTGAGCTCCAGGTTTCAGACATTCAAAAGTTGTTGTATAAGTCACCTGGAGCACATGAAAGCTTCTGAAACATTAAAAAAATGATGTTCGGAGCAGGGCACTGCAGTAATGGAGATCTTACAAACCTCATTAGACACGTGGGCAGTACTGGAGGAATGGACGATATTGAATGTGATTTCAATCTTTTTATTAAAAAAAGGTCAAAATCATTGGCTGCTGGAATTATTGCCCAGTCGGCTTGACATCTATAATTGGAAAATCCTGGAATCCACTGAAAAGAAGAAATTATCGAGTACATAATGAGAGAACAGGTAATAAGCCCAAGATAAGAAGGAGTAAGGAAAAATAGACTGCCCACTCCCAACAAATTGAAGCGGAATTATTTGAGCGTTTTAATGGCTTTAGTAGTTGAAGGTAATGTAGTGAATATTCCGCATCTTATCTTTCAGAAAGAATTTAATTAGGTCCATCGCGGGGAACTCAGGGCTAAGATGAAAGCCCACAGATTCAAGATGATGTAAATTGGACCATTAATTGGCCAAATATAGGAAATGGAGAGTACTTATTAACGGCAATATTTCTGTTTGGCCAGCAGCGAGGAGCAGAATCTCCCAGGGATTAATCCCAGGCCCTCAGTCTTCATAAGCTATGTTAATGGAGTTGGAGAAGGCGCTGCAAGTAGAATTTCTACGAGTTTGGATAATTGTTTTTGGTAAATTGCGAAACACAGAGAAAGGGCCACGGCACTGCCAAGGCTGAAAAGAGTCGGAAACATGAAGTAAATCAAGAAATTGTGTTTGGATGAGTCCAAGCATGGATTTCAAAAGTCTGTACATTTTTTTGGATGGGAGCAACACTGGCAAGGCTTCAATTATTGTCCACCCCTACTTGCCCTGAAAAGGAGATGGGCCTTTGGTCTTAATTTTACAGCAAGACCTGGATGACGTTCGGGCATGGGCTGATAACTGGCAGGTAACATTCGTGCCACAGAAGTGCCAAGCAATGACTATCTCCAACAAGCGAGAGTCTAACCACCGCCCCTTGACATTCAACAGCATTACCATTGCCGAGTCCCCCACCATCAACATCCTGGGGATCACCATTAACCAGAAACTTAAGTGGACCAGCCAGATAAATACTGTGGCAACAAGAGCAGGTCAGAGGCTGGGTATTCTGCGGCAAATCTCTCCCCTCCTGACTCCACAAAGCCTTTCCACCATCTACAAGGCACAAGTCAGGAGTGTGATGGAATACTCTCCACTTGCCTGGATGAGTGCAGCTCCAACAACACTCAAGAAGCTCGACACCATCCAGGACAAAGCAGTCCGCTTGATTGGCACCCCATCCACCACCTTAAACATTCACTCCCTCCACCACCGGCGTACCGTGTCTGCAGTGTGTACCATCTACAAGATGCACTGCAGCAACTCGCCAAGGCTTCTTCAGCAGCACCTCCCAAACCCGCGACCTCTTCCACCTAGAAGGACAAGGGCAGCAGGCGCATGGGAACACCACCACCTCCAAGTTCCCCTCCAAGTCACACACCATCCTGACTTAGAAGTATATCGGCTGCTCCTTCATTGTTGCTGGGTCAAAGTCCTGGAACTCCCTCCCTAACAGCACTTTGGGAGTACCTTCACTACATGAACTGCAGTGGTTAAAGAAGGCGACTCACCATCACCATCTCAAGGGCAATTAGGGATGGGCAATAAATGCTAGCCTTGCCAGCATCGCCCACATCCCAGGAATGAATAAATAAAAAAAAACTGAGTGGCTTGCTAGTCCACTGAGCGAGCGTTAAGAGTCACCCTGCAGTGTGGAAGTCTCAAAGAGGCCAGACCAAGTAGATAGTTGCAGGTTTCTTTGAAGGACAGCAGTGAACCAATTGGGTCTTTTAACTGTCACCCACAAATTACCAGATTTATTGAATTCGATTTCACAAATGACCGAGGTGGGAGCTGATCATATCACCTCTGGGGTCGAATCCAGTACCATAAATACGGCGCTACCATATCCTACTGCAACTGCAAGATGAGGAGAAGAACGAGGGAGAAAGAAAATTCTGGTTAAGTAATATATTATTTTACAACTCGCCAAGGCTTCTTCGACAGCACCTCCCAAACCCGTGACCTCTACCACCTAGAAGGACAAGGGCAGCAGCCGCATGAGAACATCACCACCTCCAAGTTCCCCTCCAAGTCACACACCATCCTGACTTAAAAATATATCGCTGTTCCTTCATCGTCGCTGGGTCAAAATGCTGGAACTCCCTCCCTAAAAGCACTATCTTCACCACACGGACTGCAGCGGTTCAAGGAGGCGGCTCACCAACTCCTTCTCAAAGGCCATTAGGGATGGGCAATAAATGCTGGCCTTGCCAGCGACGCCCACATCCCATGAATGAATAAAAAAATAGTCAAATTGGAGGGGTAGGAATCAAAGAAATCTCCATATGCTTGACAAGATGAACAGTGTTTAATACTGAGAATATTAATATCAGTGCTAAATACAGAGCACATATTTTAAGTATATGAAAAAAGTTAGGATGATAAGATGTCGTAAGGGGCATTAGGTTATATAACGGCAATTCTCAGAGTAAGCAGGTGTAATGTTGGGCAGTTATGCTGGATTTATAGAAGTAGAACTCTGTGACTGAACTGACATTCTACAAAACATTGGTGAGATCAGACTTTGAGTGTTCATTATGGTTTTGTTCAACCGATTATCAAAATACCTGGAAGCAGTAGAAACAAGGACAGCGCAGACTTAATGGCCCAGAAATTAAAGACGGAGCCTTCCTGCGGGGGTAAGGCTTCCCCGCGATATCTCACTGCGCGCCTGCCTTTTCCTTCCGAGCTCACACGAACTTTAGTTTCAAGGCTGCAGCTGTGCAGTGTGTGCGTATCCCACAGACGCAGTTAATTCGTGCGAGCTGTGGGATCACGTGATTCAGTTAGAGCCAATGGCAGCACACCATCTTTCATTCATAGTTTTGACAGCAAGGGCTGTCAAAGCTATGAATCTATACCCCCCCAAAAGAACAGCTAAACCTCAATTAAATTTTAAAAAAAACCCATCACATTAATAAAATAAGTATAGTTAAATAAATTAACCACTTTAAACAAAAATTACATTTTTGAAAAAATTTAAAATCTTTTTAAAAGTTATAAAAATAAACTTACCTTTCTTTAAAGTCTCTAAAAAAGATAAACCTGTTGAAAAAAATTTAAAATAATACTTAATTAACTACTTACCTTGTTAAAAGAGGGTCTTACGCCTCCTTTCTTTAAGTGCAAAATCTTCCATGCTTACCTGCGCGTTCAAAGCACTAAGTGCACAGCGTGCGCGCAGCCTGTAGCGCGCACGCGGTTCACTTAGGAACCGCCCCCTTTTGAGTTCACCAAGTGCCGGTTTCCCGCGCATGCGCAGTGCACGCAGAAAACCGGCAATTGGAGACAGAATACGCGAGAGTACACAGTGCGTACTCTCGCGTACTAAGACTAATTTTTGGGCCACTGGGTCATAAACCAATGAGCTGTGAGGACGCCAACCCGTTAAAGAAAGAAAGACTTGCATTTATATAGCGCCTTTCACGACCTCAGGATGCCCCAAAGAGCTTTACAGTCAATGAAGTACTTTTTGAAGTGTAGTCACTGTTGTAATGTAGAAAACGTGGAGGCCAATTTGCGCACAGCAAGATCCCACAAACAGCAATGTGATAAAGACCAGATAATCTGTTTTTAGTGATGTTGGTTGAGGGATAAATATTGGCCCCAGGACACGCTATCATTACAGAAAAGGAGATGGACGGACTATTGCATGATTTGGGGTACATCTTTATAAGCTCATGAAACCACAACGTAAATGCTATTTAAGGAATACCACATCATACGTCGAGGTATTAACTTACAGGACGGTGCAGTGAATGTGGAGTTGGTTGATTCAACAGGCAGTAGAGAGATATGAAGGGATCCTATTCATATGTTAACTGGGAGGCCTCCATTACATATTTTGGTCTATTGGTCACCACAGCCCTCTCACCCACCTCATCCAAGCCTGTCTCAGTTATAGTATTGGCAGATTTATGGTATAAGTGCGACAGGAATTAAGCATTCTTCTCAATGAGGAGTTATTCGATGTGTTATTTATTGCTAGTAACAGCACATACAGGGTTAAAACTGGTTACTAATAGGTATGTCTGCTGGCTGCAGGGAATATACTCCCAGAATCATTTAACATATCATTCAAGATGAATAGACAGATAACTGGGTTAAACTATTCAATTCAAATACAAACATCCAGAATCAACCACGTTGGTGTGGGACTTGTGTCACATATAGGCCAGACCGGATCAGGATGGCTGGTTTCTTTTACTAAAAGGTATTAGTGAACCACTTGGGTTTTTACATCAATCCACCAGCTTCCTGGTCACTTTTTTTTTGAATAGTATTCAAATTCGCAAACTACTCCTCATGTGGAATGGAAGCTAAACACAAAAGGGACTAGTTGGACCAAATGGCCTGTTGCTGTTATTCTATATAAGTGGGGTCTTTGAACGCTCCAGCATCGAAGCTTTGACCACGCTCGATCAGCTCCGATGGACGGGCCACATCGTCCGCATGCCCGATACGAGACTCCCAAAACAAGCGCTCTACTCGGAGCTCCGACACGGCAAGAGAGCCCCAGGTGGGCAGAGGAAACGCTTCAAGGACACCCTCAAAGCCTCCTTGAAAAAGTGTAACATCCCCACCGACACCTGGGAATCCCTGGCCCAAGACCGCACAAAGCGGAGGAGAAACATCCGGGAAGGCGCTGAACACCTCGAGTCTCTTCGCCGGGAGTAAGCGCAAGCCAAGCGCAAGCAGCGGAAGGAGCGCACGTCAACCCAAACACCCCACCCACCCGCCCCTTCAACCATCGTCTGCCCCACCTGTGACAGAGACTGCAGGTCCCGCATTGGACTCATCAGTCACCTGAGAACTCATTTTGAGTGCGGAAGCAAGTCATCCTCGGTTCCGAGGGACTGCCTAAGAGATATAGATGGATAAAGCTAAAGCTGTTTGAGACCCAGAACAACATGTTATCAATTAGTAAAGCAAGCCACATGCCATGCTAGAATAAACATCGCTCGGCTCCTGGCAACAGGCTCCAGTTTCAGTGCACAGCAAGGTATTGAATCAGGTGAGTACCTCACCTTCATGCTCAGTGTCATTGTAACAAACAACCTGCTACGGAGGCTAGGCGCCAACACACAGGCGACACTTTACGACCTAATATCGCTGCGGCGTGAAAGAAACTGAGGCGATTGGCAAAAGAACCAGAGACAACAGGTGGAAACAATATTTTACGCAGCGAGTTGTTATGATGATCTGGAACGCGCTGCCTGCAAGGGTGGTGGAAGCAGATTCAATAGTAACTTTCTAAAGGGAATTGGATATATACCTTGAAAGGAGAAATTTGAAAGAAAGAAAGACTTGCATTTCTATCGCGCTTTTCATGACGACCGGATATCTGAAAGCGCTTCACAGCCAATGAAGTACTTTTGAAGTGTAGTCACTGTTGTAGTGTAGGAAACGTGGCAGCCAATTTGCGCACAGCAAGCTCCCGCAAACAGCAATGTGATAACGACCAGATAATCTGGTTTAGTGATGTTGATTGAGGGATAAATATTGGCCCCAGGACACCGGGGATAACTCCCCTGCTCTTCTTCGAAATAGTGGCCATGGGATCTTTTATGCCCACCTGAGAGAGCAGACGGGGCCTCGGTTTAACAACTCATCCGAAAGACCTTTGCATCGGAAAGAGCAAGGGAGTGGGACTAATTGCATAGCTCTTTCAAAGAGCAGGCACAGACATGATGGGCTGAATGACCTCCTTCTGCGCCATATCATTCCCTCATTCGATGTAACTGAAAGGGAGAAGCTTTCACCTGGAAGAGAGAAAAATACCCCATCCTGGGGATCTTCCCCCCCACACCCGCACCCCCACCCCCCACCCCACCCACGGCCCCCAATCTCTCTGTCAGTAAGTGCACCATCATATGGAGCTGAAAGGTCGCACGTGCTATCCTTGGTATGTGCTGAGTGAACTGATCTCAGCGGGGGTAAGAGCAGGCGGTGCTCGAATCTGTCTCAGCGCCCCCAGGCAAGGGAAATCAAAAAATACAGCCAGGGTTCAAGCTCCTAATCCCAAGGATGGATCTCACGGGCAGCTGGCATCTAGTACACAAGCGTTAAATTGAGACAGTGTGAGTTGCCAGGCTACTTGACTGAGAAAGGTCTTTTGGAAAGATGCATGTGTGAAGGGCGTGTGAGGCTTTTCACAGGAAGGGGCTGGAATCCAACTGGCTGTGAGCTCTGCCTTCCATGTGTAACAGTGCCCACACTGTAGCAGCAATGATTGGCACCTCATTTAGTAGAAGTTCAGTTTGATCAATACACACTTTGCAAACCTGTGACTTCCACCACCTGGAAGGACAAGGGCAGCAGGCGCATGGGAACACCACCACCCCCAAGTTCCTCTCCGAGTCACACACCATCCTGACTTGCACATATTCCTTCATTGTCGCTGGGTCAAAATCCTGGAACTCCCTACCTAACAGCGCTGTGCACGGACTGCAGTGGTTCAAGAACTTGGCTCACCACCACCTTCTCAATGTCAACTTGGAATGGGTGTTAAATGCTGGACTTGCCAGCGACGCCCACGTCCGGTGAATTCATCAAAAAAAACCATACCAGCGTACAAAAATGACGGAGCGGAGAAGACCCACTGATCCATCCAACCTGTCCCACACAGTCGTGATGTCCTATACAGACACGTCCTACCCACCCAGAGCCATGTAATCGCCTATGAAAACAGAGAAAACCCCAGGCCAAATGGGGAAAAAAATGGAACATTCCTCTCTGATCCAGGCGACCACTCCAGCCCTGATTAATGGTCAGACAGGACCTACCTCTTGTACGAGGTGATCTCCACCCTAGCCTGAAGCAGGTCCAGCTCTCCCTTGAAGGAATTCAGCGAATCAGTGTTCACCACACAAGCCGACGGCCTGTTCCACAGGCCCACTGGTCTCTGGGGAAAGAAGAACTGGCCAACATCCAACCGAATTCTGTTCTTACATACGTTGCCCACTGGTCCTCCATAACCTATTCAGTTGGAAAGATTAACTGTAATCATCTGGCTGTGTTCTCTGACTATATATGCTGTGCCTATGATGTAATGTTTTGCTGACTGACCTGTTTGGACACCATCCACACCTTTGATTGCCGTGATTATCTCTCTGCCGAGGTGTGATAAAGGGCAGTTGGAAAGATTAACTGTAATCATCTGGCAGTGTTCTCTGACTATATATGCTGTGACTATATGCATCTCTTCACTTCACCTGACGAAGGAGCAGCGCTCCGAAAGTTTGTGATTTCAAATAAAACTGTTTTGGACTATAACCTGGTGTTGTGCGACTTCTCACATTTATTCAGTTGAAACAATTGGTCCACATAAACAAAATCTGGTCCCTTCATCGCGATTAAATCACCTCTAAGTCATTGCTTCTCTAAAGTCTAGAGACCGAACCCGTTGAGTCTATTTGGGCAACTAAGGTGTTTTAAACTGGGGATTAATCCTGTGGCCCTCATCTGCACCCTTTTCGAAGCCTCAATATCTCCCACTGTACGAGGAGACCGAAACTGACCAAAACTGAGGCCTTGCCTTTAATTACCAGATGGTTCTGTGGTCAGTATTTACTGCGTCACATTAAACTGAAGATTTGTGTTCGACCTTTCAGCTGTGCAGCACAGTACTGATTGAAGATGCTGTTTCAGCCACTGTACCAGATCTGTGTGTGTACGCCCTTGATTCGTATATTACTCGGCTGGTTCAATGGGTTTGAATCAAAAAGGACTTCCCCGTTAATTTTCTGATGCCGCGCTGCCAGTAGATATCGTAAGGTCGGGCAAGCGGTGCGCACTATTTTCTGCCCATTAATTTAACCGGCTGGAAAATCGCCTGCAACACACGATCGAATTTCCGAAACAGGCTTTTGCAGCCCGCAGACAAAGAAAGAAAGACTTGCATTTCTATAGCGCCTTTCACAACCACCAGACGTCTCAAAGCACTTTACAGCCAATAAAGTACTTTTTGAAGTGTAGGCACTGTTGTAATGTAGGAAATACAGCAGCCAATTTGCACACAGCAAGCTCCCACAAACAGCAATGTGATAATGACCAGATAATCTGGCTTTTTTTTTGTTATGTTGGTTGAGGGATAAATATTGGCCAGGACACCGGGGATAACTCACCTGCTCTTCTTCGAAATAGTGCAATGGGATCTTTTACGTCCACCCGAGAGAGCAGACGGGGCCTCGGTTTAACGTCTCATCCGAAAGACGGCACCACGACAGTGCGGCACTCCCTCAGCACTGCACTGGAGTGTGAGCCTAGCTTTATGTGTTCAAGTCCCTTGGAGTAGGGCTTGAACCCGCAACCATTCTGACTCAGAAGCGAGTGCACTACCCACTGAGCCACAGCTGACACATGCTGGAAACACTCAGCAGGCCAGGCAGCATCCGTGGAGAGAGAAACAGAGTTAACGTTTCAGGTCTGTGACCCTTCGTCAGAACTGGAAAAAGTTGGAGATATAACAGGTTTTAAGCAGGTGCAGAGGCAAGGAAAGGGGGGTGGGTGGGGGAAGACGGGAGAAAGGAACTGAAGGAAAATTCTGTGCTAGGGTAGGAGGCAGGAGAGATTAAATGTTGCAAATGGGGATGTCAGAATCATCAACAGCCGCCTGAAAAAATGGAGGGGTTTATGGTCTGAAATTGTTGAACTCGATGTTGAGTCCAGAAGGCTGTAAAGTGCCTAATAGAAACATGAGGTGCTGTTCCTCGAGCTTACGTTGAGCTTCATTGGAACAGTGTAAGAGGCCGAGGACGGAGAGGTCAGAGTGGGAGTGGAGCGGAGAATTAAAGTGATAGGCGACCGGAAGCTCGGGGTCACCCTTACGGACTGAACGGAGGTGTTCTGCAAAGCGGTCACCCAATCTGCGTTTGGTAGAGGAGACCGCATCGTGAGCAGCGAATACAGCATGCTAAATTGCAAGAAGTACCTGGAACTTCTAGTCTGGCTCCTTGAATGAGCGCTGCACTGTAAGGGTCGTTTGAGGCGTCCGGTGGTCGTGAAAGGCGCTATATAAATGCAAAGTCTTTCTTTTTCTTTCGTACACCCAAGTGTTTAAATTTCTGGCACTAGTTTGATCATGTAAACTGTGATCATATCTACAACAGCAAGAACTTGCATTTATATAGCGCCTTTAACGTAGTGAAACGACCCAAGGCGCTTCACATGTAAGGAGTGGTGTGGTAGGGGTCAGCCTCACCTCTGACTCAGTGAGCGGTTCGAATCGCTCCCACGCCCCAGGTTCAGACCGTGGACTTATTTAGGGGTTGTGAATAAAGATGCAGTAGACAACAGGTTCCGATGAAAGAATTTTGACTTTTATTAAAAGAAAAAGGTAACAAACTTAAAACACACTTAACACTTAAACAGGTTGGGGAACACACGGTACAGGCGATGGAGATGACAAGATACAAAAAGCCTTATCCCTCCCAAAAATCCCACTATCTGGCTAGGTTTCGGTTTCAGGAGATCAGGGATAATGCTCACCAAACAGGGGTTTTGACAGTGCGAAATCCAGCCAGGTAAGTTGATTGCGATTTTGAGGTACTCTCCTTTTGTCCTTTGGGGCCTGCCGTCCCCACGTGGTACCGGTCTGTGAAATCTGCGATGGTGGTCTGGTCGTCGAGTGTCTTGCTGGAACTTGCTGCTTCTCTCCTCCTCCTGCTTGTGTCGTGTGGCTGGTAGACCCGTCTGTGTCTTGCTGGAACTTGCTGCTCCTGGAACAAAGCTGAGAGAGAGCTTCTTGGGGGCTTGGGCCCTCAATTATACTGTTCGGACCCTTTGTCTTTTTTGCGCCAAAACCGCTTACTAAATCGGTTTCGTGTTGAAGTGATTTAGGTTTCAGTTGAGGCCTGTTCATTCCATTGTCTTGGTTTTGCGGGCTTGTTAAGTTTTGATGGGTTTAACTTGGTGTTAAATTGTCCTGATGGCTTCCGATGTCTCCCAATGGCTGTACTAGATGTTTTATTGTTTACAGGCTTCTGGCATCCTGTTTGGGCCTGGGAATATTCAAAAGGTGTCTTGAATTATGTGAATTATGCATGGTTTTGATGGGTCTGTGTTTTGGGTGGGGCTGCCTTCTCCCAGGGCCTATTGTCCAAATGTTAATGTTTGCTGGGGCTTGTGAGGTCATCCCGATTCCCCAGACAATGCAATACCCAAAACTGCTATTTACAGAGGTTGCACCCACGTCCTGTGCAGCCTTTTCTCCCTTACAGGTCCAGACATGTCCTTTTAAAATGCCAAAGTTTGGTTTTTGGTCTTAAATTCCTTATGTTAGGCCCAAATGCATTTTTATCACTCTGAGGTAGTTCCAAAGTCCTTTTTCCTTAGATTTTGGGGATCTGCAAATTTTGGAAACTTTACACACAGGCGTGATTATCAAACAAAAGTTTGACACGTAAGGCGATATTTGGACAGGTGACCAAAAGCTTGGTCATAGAGGTAGGTTTTAAGGAGCGTCTTAAAGGAGGGGAGAGAGAGGTAGAAAGGTTTAGGGAGGGAATTCCAGAGCTTGGGGCCTCGGCAGCTGAAGGCGCGGCCACCAATGTTGGAGTGAAGGAAATCGGGGATGCACAAGAGGCCAGAATTGGAGGAGCGCAGAGATCTTGGGGGGCTGCAGGGCTGGAGGAGGTTACAGAGATAGGGAGGGGCCGAGGCCATCGAATTCCTCGCTCTGCTCTTATAACGGTGGAGGTAATCAGGGGTTAACGGTGTTAAACTTTCCTTTAAAACTAGTGGAAAGAGGAACTCGATAGGCTGAGTTAAGTGCTACATGAACATCACTAACAGTAGGAAACTGCGTGCTGAGTCTTGAAGTCAACACGGTTATTTTGGCCTTCTATCCACGTTTTATGAATTGTTTGTTAAGATAAGGCTCCCCTAACTTACTGGGTAAAGGTACCCAATGCAGTGCTGAGCTACACGGAGGGGGAAGATCCCACGTTCGATCCCCAGCCTCTGCCGGTCTCAGCCAGGATGGCCCCTGGGGTTCAGTACGTGCGCTCAGCATCCGTCTGCTGCGGAGGGGAGAGAGAAAACATCTGCTCAGTGTTACTGCTCCTGCTCGCAATCCAGTGCAGATGTGGAGAGCGGGCGATGAGAGGAAGAGGCGCCGCCGCGCTGCCCCCATGGTTGAATAGCCTGCCGAACCTCACTGTCCAGCCTCGGGCATAAAGAAGGAGCAGCTAGCGGGGTGGGGGGCGGGGGCGGCAGGTTATGTCACCCATGAAACTGATGTAGAGACACCCGGGGCCCTCAGGAGCGGAGAAAGTTGGCCAAAATACGGACTTATTCCGGCTGGATGTTGGAAATATCGGACGGAATCTATTTAATCCTTGGATGTATTCAGCAGCCAGGAAAGAGGACTCGAAGCAACACATTACTTTCTCTAATCTTCTAGGTAGTCCGTCTGCCAATTTTGGAGAACTCTTCACTGACTATCAATTAAGATCTTTGAAGGATTCAAGAGAACAACCATGGATTCTTTCAAATAGTTTCAACGTACGCAGCAATATTTAGCGGCTTCAACTGCAACTTGCAATCTCCAGTCCTTGCAGGATCACATTTTCAAACTAGGCAAAGCTTATCTGGTCGTGTACCCATTAACCTCCGTATGTTTCTCCAGAGTCCAGGAGCTGGGATAACTCTCTAATTTCGGGACAATTCCCTCTGTGTGCTTTGTGCAAAAGGGGGAAAAAAGGGGTTGCTTTGCGCCTCCCGTTAGGGGCGCAAAGCCCCTCGCGCCCGGGCGCGGCGCCGCTAACGCCTCCCGCGTAATTTAGCGCCGGTGGTAGCCGCTAGCGCCCTGTGGCGCTGCGCCTTCTCCGATGACATCATCGCCATGCGCAGCGCCCCGCTCGCGCCCCGGACGTAAACTTCGGCTGCGCCCCCCTGACCTATCGCCGGACGACAGGTCCAACACGGTCAGGGTGGCGCTTTTGCAGCCGCGGTGGCGGTAAATAAAGGAGCAGGCGTCGGGCGTCCATTTTTGTTTCGGGCCATCTGCCGCCCCCCGCTTCCCCACTTATATTCCGGGTGCCGGCCGCGATCGCTCAGTCCGGCACTCCTCTTGAGCGCCGGGCTCTTTTGCCGGCACCCTGCTCCCCGGTACGTGCAGCACTAGGCCCCTCCCCTTTAATCAGGGGAGGCCTGCAATGGCGCGGCGCGACGTGTCGACGCTCTTGGCACTGTTGCACGTAGCGTTGCGATATTCACTGGTAGCGCCCCAGGAAGGAAGGGGAGAGCTTCCAGTACCGCCCCCGCCTCCTGCTTGGGGCGCTACCACTAAATTTACGGCGTGGGGGCGCTAAAACTTTTCAGGGTGTTAAAAGTAGCTGGGGCGCCGCCGAATTGTTCCCCCTAAAATGTTCTGAAGGGCCGAGGTCCATCCTAAATAGCATTGCCACCCCTCCAGGATTGGCCTGTAGTCTCCAGGAATTAGAGATTCATCTCTAGGACACTGCTGCGGGCAAAACCTGGGAGAAAAAAAATCATAGGGGCCATTAAAAAAATTGTTCTTTTAAACTTTAAAAACATGCAACCAATACATGAGTTAATATGGTATATTAAAAATACTCAGATTCTCATCACTACTTTTAAACTTGTATTTTCCATGGTCTTAAATGCACTGCTGCCATGTTTCAAACAGCATGCCAAATCATCGATGAGCACCGTCAAATGTGTCTACTTGAGGTAAAGTACCGTAAAATGAACCCCGGCGCTTCTGCATCAAGTCGCTAAACAGATCAAGATTACCATTTTCATTTTATTGACTCAACCTGATTAACTTTGTCCTCAACAAAGCTTCCCTCAGGCTGACTGGCTTTTCGCGCGGAGGCGAGGAAGAAGCCTTATGGATGAGGACAAAGGGTCACCTCTCGGGTTGGCAGTCCTCCAGGATAGGCCAGGAGTCTCCAGGGATTGAAGCTTAATCTCCCGGACACCGCTGCCAGCAAACACCGGGGAGAAAAATCATAGGTGCGTTAAAAAGAAATTGTGTGTTTTTCTCATTTTCTTTCAACACTTGTGTTTATTCGGTATAAAATTATCGGGGGCGGGGGGAAATTGGGTGGCGGCCATTTTGGGGTGCTAACGTCGCGAAAAAGTTAGCGCCCCACCGCCGTAAATTCAGTCGTAGCGCCGGTAAGATAGAACGTACCTGTAGGATTTAGTAAACATTATTAGGATTTTAAACCATTATTAAATAACTATAATGTTTGGCGATGTGTGTTAAAAGCCTAAAGCCTGTATAAAATGGCGAATGGCTGAGACCAAAGCAGGATGGGAAATTATGCCAACCTGACGAAAACGCCTCTGTTTTAAATTACTGAAGTAACGGAATGTGGTGCTGAATAAACACGGAGACTGTCGGGGACATGGAGTTCGGTAATGTGTCGGAAAAGAGAGAAGAGCGAGAGAAGAGAGATAGGAGTTGGAGACATCCCCCATTTTAGAAATGGCAGAATAGACAAACTGTTCAGAAAACACCTCAGGGATGTTCTGTGAAGTGATCAGGGTAGTTTGTTACGCACAGAAAGAGGCCTAGTGGGACTAACGAGGCCGTAAGGTGATTGGCAAGGAGAGGAGGGACATTTACCAGGTGTCACGTAGGCAAAATGGGAGAAAAAGGGTATAAAAATGCAGATATTGAACACCGAAAGCAGCGCGAAGCCAGAGGAGGAAGAACAAGCTTCAGTCAACAGAACACAGCAAGAGAATAAAGAGACTGCACCACAGTCACTCGGAAGGAACGCCGGGGTTCAATGAACAGACTGCGACTATCTTCTTGTTAAGTATTACTTCTTTGTACTGGATGTTTAATGTTTAATAAACCTGTTTTACTGATACACAATATACCTGGACCCAGAGTGGTTTGTGCAGTCACGGACAAATTATCCTAAAGAGCTTTTAAAAGCTACACGCCCCAAGCAGGAGGTGGGGCGTTACTGGAATCGCCCCACCTCCTGCTTGGGGCGCTACTACTGAATTTTGCAGCACTATGTGCGTCATTGCAGACCTCCTCCCCTGATTCTTGCAAAAATATTGAGTTCAACAATTTCAGATCATAACCTCTGCCCCTATTTTTTGGACGGCAGCTGTTGCTGATGATTCTGCCATTCCCATTTACACCTCCTCTAGACCCATCTTTTGTTTCTCAACTTGTCCCATTACCATCTCCTTTTGCCTTGCACCATCATCCCTTTTGTCATTTAATCTCTCCTGCCTTCCATCCTATCACAGACCTTCCCTTTTGTTCTTTCCTCCCCTCCCCCCTTTCCCAGCCCCTGCACTTGCTTAAAACCTGTTACATCTCCAACTTTTTCCAGTTCTGACGAAAGCTCATCGACCTGAAACGTTAACTCTGTTTCTCTCTCCACAGATGCTGTCTGACCTGCTGAGTATTTCCAACAATGTATTAGGGATATCCTGTGCTGTGTGCAACATGATGGTTCCTGATTTATTAGGATCATGGAAATCAGGCACCTGGTCCAGAGTGAATGTAGGATGTCAGGATAGATAGTCTGGAGCCTTGTTTAAATTAGCTGTGGAGAAAAATCAGCTAGTTGTAAGACCTCACTCCTGAGACCTACAGGTTACTGATTCATACTTGAGATTTAGGAGAAATTACATGAGACACACGAGTTCCGTCTTTAAGATTTTATTGTCCTTAAGACAGATTCAAAACCCCTATCACTATTGCTATGAATTCGAGCAGTCCACCAATAATGTTCAGAGATCATACATACAACCACCCACAGATGATCAGTCCAGCGTTGATTGTAGGTCCTTGTAGTCGAGATGACTGGCCAGGCCACCTCCTTCCGACTGAAGCCTAATCCTTGTAGGTGAGATAACTGGCCAGGCCACCTCCTTCCGACTGAAGCCTAATCCTTGTAGGTGAGATGACTGGCCAGGCCCCTCCTTCCGACTGAAGCCTAATCCTTGTAGGTGAGATGACTGGCCAGGCCACCTCCTTCTGACTGCAGCGCTGATATCTTTTAGTCACTGTCTTTTATGTTCTTCTCCATCAATTTCCATCATGCAGGGGCTATGAGGGGCGATCCTTCAATGTTAGGCTTAAGTTGTCTGAGCTGTCAATCTCTCAAACATACACATCTTGTGTCTGCCAACCGTTGTTATTTGCAGATGTGGGCGGCCGACCATTTGGTCACAGTACACATTGTGCAAAACTCCATGGCCCTGAAATTCGCCTCTCCGGCTTGCCGCGGGGGTAAGGATCGCGCGCGCACTTACCTACCGCGCCTGCCGTTGACCTCCGGGCCCACGGGAACTTCAGCTCCTGGGCCTGCTCCAAGTGCCGGCGCGCAGTGCTTGCGTGTCCCAGGGGCGCAGTTAGTGCGATGCGTCCCCTGGGATCACGTGGGCCATGGAGAGCCAATGGCAGCAGACCATCTTTCATTCATACATTTGACAGGAAGACCTGTCAAATCTGTGAATTGAAATCGGCCCCAAAAGAACAGCTAAACTTAAAATAATTTTTTTTTAAAAACCATCACATTTATAAAATAACTATAAGTTAAATAAATTAACTACTTTAAACAAAAATTTAAATACTTTTTAACAGTGCTAAAAATAAACTTACCTTTCTAAAAAAGTATCTAAAAAAGATAAACCTGTTCAACATTTTTAAAAATTATACTTAATTAACCACTTACCTTGTTGAAAACGGGTCCTGCGCCTCCTTTTTAAAAGCGCAGGTTCTTCAATACTTACCCTCCCGTAGAAACCTGAAAAAAAAACTAAGTTTGCTGCGTGCGCGCAGCCTCTACCGCGCACACGATTCACCTCTGAACCGCCCCCTTCACCAGACCGGAAGTTCCAGTTTCCCGCGCATGCGCAGTGCATGCAGGAAACCGGCACTTCAGGAGGCCTTACGGGTGAGTACACAGCGCGTACTCACCCGGGAAGGGCCGAATTTTTGGCCCGTTAACTCGTGTCCTGTTTTGCAGAACTCCCAAGGTCTGTCTCCTCCCTTCAGCACCAGATGTCTCATCTCATGACCTCGAAGCCCCGAGGCCGTTCACACCATTTGCCAGAAGATGTTCCTGTCTTTGTAATGCCCAACCCTTTGTTCCTGCATCTGTCCTGGATCTGTCGCTTCCTTAACTGATTAACAGCTTGCAGCCTTCACAGCTCACAGTCGCCACAGTTTATTCAGCACATGCTTATTTCCTTACACAGTGTTTCACTAGTCAATAATCCACGTTGGAAATTGTGCATGTGCGGACATCCGATGAGGACAACGTTAGGCTCGTTTGTGATTTCCCCTATGGCCAAATTTCCTTTGGTCATTAACTGAAGCTAAGTCAACTGAAAATGTCAAAACTGAGATTGATAGATTTTTGTTAGGCAAGGGTATTGAGGGTTACAGAAGCGAGGCTCTAGAGAAGATGGAGTTAAGCTACAGATCAGCCAAGATCGAAGTGAATGGCGAAACAGGCTCGAGGGGCTGGATGGCCTCCTCCCGTTCCGATGTACCGCCTAGGTTTGCGCGTGAAGAACGGGCACAGGCGTGAGGCATTGGAGGGCAGCCACCGCCTGTCGTAGCATAGCTCAGTGCCAGTCAGGAGAGGCGGAGAGAAAATCGGGCAGGGAAAATGAAACGCACTGCAAAGACTTTCTCCTGCAACGTGGACAGTGTCTGCTGCAGCACAAGCTCCCCCAGGTGGAAGCACGCCACATTTCAGAGGAGTTCTCAGAGTGGGCTGTTCTGGCTTGCTGCAGCATTCACAACCTTGCCCCAATAAATTGCCGCCCCCTTTTTGTCCACACCGCATGCAATTTGCATAAGGTCGATTTCACTAATTAAAGTAGCCGGTCCTGAGCTACCGAATGCATTAATTGGCGTCAGAAATAGGAGGGTAACAGCCACTTCCGGAATATGGAGATGAGGAGCAATTTCTTCTCTCAGAGGGTCGTGAATCTTTGGAATTCTCTGCCCCAGAGAGCTGTGGAGGCTGAGTCAGTAAATATATTCAAGGCTCAGATAGACAGATCACCGAATCCCCCACCATCAACATCCTGGGGGGTCAACATTGACCAGCAACTTAACTGGACCAGACACATAAATACTGTGGCAACAAGAGCAGCTCAGAGACTAGGTATTCTGCAGCGAGTGTCTCACCTCCTGACTCCCCAAAGCCTTTCCACCATCTACAAGGTACAAGTAAGGTTGTGATGGAATACTCTCCACTTGCCTGGATGAGTGCAGCTCCAACAACACTCAAGAAGCTCGACACCATCCAGGACAAAGCAGCCCGCTTGATTGGCACCCCCTCTATCACCTTAAACATTCACTCCCTCCACCACCGGCATACCCTGGCTGCAGTGTGTACCATCTACAAGACGCACTGCAGCAACTCGCCAAGGCTTCTTCGGCAGCACCTCCCAAACCCGTGACCTCTTCCACCTATAAGGACAAGGGCAGCAGGCGCATGGGAACACCACCACCTCCAAGTTCCCCTCCAAGTCACACACCATCCTGACTCAGAAGTATATCGCCAATCCTTCATCGTCGCTGTGTCAAAATCCTGGAGCTCCCTCCCTAACAACACTGTGGGAGCACCTTCACCACACGGACTGTAGCGGTTCTCAAGGGCAATTAGGGATGGGCAATAAATGCTGGCCTTGCCAGCGACGCCCACATCCCAAAAAAATGAATAAAAACAAATTGAGCTACAGGGGAATCAAGGGTTATGGGGAACAGGCAGGAAAGTGGAACTGAGGTCGAAGATCAGCGATGATCTCATTGAATGGCGGAGCAGGCTCGAAGGACTGAATAGCCTACTCCTGCTCCTATTTCTTATGTTCTTATGTTCTAATACGGTAGTCATCTCTCACCAATTACTAGTAACCCTGGTACCCTCTGAAAGAACAGCTCGGCACTGACTCACTCACACTAAGAAAGGCTTTATGTTGATTTATATAATACAGAAAGAGCACCCTGCATCAAACTAAAGCGTCACATTGATGAATCAGTGGAGCAATGCTCGGTATTAAAAAACACTCCGTCAAAGTAATGAAGAATGGGCCATGTCACAGGTAGTGACAGGGGATTGAAACCTTTCTTTCATACATAATGGAGAATTGTTATTCTGTCAATACATTGATAAATGTGCACTTTTTTTTTTGGTTTAGATCTTACCAAGCCTGTCAACAGGAGGAGAGCACAGAGTGGTTGAAGCGACTAGCATAGATGCATTCAAGGGGAAGTTGGAGAAACACATGAGGGAGAAAGGAATAGCAGGTTATGCTGATAGGGTGAGATGAAGAGGGGTGGGAGGAGGCTCGTGTGGAGCAGAAACACCAGCAGGGACCAGTTGTGCCGAATGACCTTTTTCTGTGCTGTACATGTATGTAATTCACAATTCCTCCGATAATGGAGTAGCCCGTGTGAGCCTACAGTACGGCCTAGATAACATCCAGAATTAGTGGCAGTAATATTTGCACCATGTAAGTGCCAGGTAATAACTATCTCAAACAAGAGAAAGGTCTCCGGTCTCCCCATGATCTTCAACAGCACCATCATTGTCCAATCGGCCACCATCAAACCGCTGAGGGTCAACATTGCCCAGAAGATTAACTGGACCACCGATATCAATACTATGGCTTCAAGAGCAGGGCAGAGCCTGGATACTGTGCAATGAGCTTACCTCCTTAACCCTCAAAGCCTATCCAACATGTTCAAGGCTCGTCAGAACCGTGATGGAACACTCCCACTCGCCTTGATTGGGTGCAGCCACAACTGCAATCAAGAAACTCAACACTCGCCAGGATAAAGCAGATTAGTGCCGCTGCCACCGAATTCACTATTCACCCTCTCCATCACCAGCACACTGAGGTGCAGTATATGCGATGTACAGGATGTATTGCAGCAACTACTTTGACAGCACTTCCCTCCCCTGTGATCACTCAGAAGGGCAACAGCAGCAATGTCACGGGAACACCATGTCCTTCAATCAGGACCATTATGATCTCCTGGACTAGTTTCAGTTGCCTAAGAGGGTTGGAGAGGGATTTTCCGGTTCACCCACCCCTCTCCCCTCCATCCCTCTAATTGGCCTGGGCGTTGATCTGATTTTTTTTGCCTCGCCAAGGAGCTTAAATGGCTCGGCCATTCCCATTTACACCTCCTCTAGACCCATCTTTTGTTTCTTTACTTGTCCCATTACTGCCCCCTTTCGCCTTGCACCATCATCCCTTTTGTCATTTAATCTCTCCTGCCTTCCACCCTATCACAGACCTTCCCCTTTGCTCTTTTCTCGCCTCCCCCCTTTCCCGGCCCCTGCACTTGCTTAAAAACCTGTTCCATCTCTAACTTTTTCCAGTTCTGACGAAAGGTCATCGACCTGAAACGTTAACTCTTGTTTCTCTCTCCGCAGATGCTGCCTGACCTGCTGAGTATTTCCAGCATTTTCTGTTTTTATTTCAGTTTAAATAGCAGAGCTTTGAAAGCATATGTTTCTGCCATTGGCGCTTCAACACTGCATCGTTGTCCTCTTGACATCATAGGACCCCAATTTGCATAGGCTAATGAGGCTCCCGCCAGTTTCTAGTGGGTTCCTGGGACGTCCATTTCAAGGCTTCAACCAAACTGATGGCGACCTTAATGTCAGCGGGAATGGGGCAGTAAGTGCTATTTTAATCACGTTCCCGCCCCCATTCCCACCTGGGAACCAGCTCCCGAGTGTGTAAAAATATGACGAGTACTCAAGTGATTCTGCAATCCTGCACTGGCAGTGAAGAAAGAATGTCTGCACACAGCAAGGAGTCAGAGATAGCCTACAATCTTGCACCCTCCCTCCCTGCAAGCACGACTTTGTGCAATCACCCCTTACACACTAACAGAGAACACTGGTGAATGGAACTGCAACTTTTTAATCAGTATATTCAGAAAGAATGGTAAAGAGGAATGGGCCCATGAAAGACAAATGCAGGTGATACTATAAGGGACAATAAAGAAATGGCAGACATGTTACTTTATATTTGCTTTCACAGTAGAAGAAAAAAGACAAAATGCCTGCAGTACAAGGGAATCTAAAAATAAGTCAAGGGAAGGAACTTAGTGGATTTAATATAAGTAAGAAAATGTTAATGGAGAAAATAATGGGACTTAAGTTAGTCAATTCTCCAGGACCTAATGGCTTCCACCCCAGGGTATTAAAAGAAATAGGTGAAGAAATTGCAGATGCATTAGTCATAATTTGCCAAACCTCTCTAGATTCGGGAATTGTGCCTACAGGTTAGAGAATTGCAAATGTCAAAGAAAAGAGGGAGGGCAGAATCAGACCTGTCAGTTTAACACCAGTTGTCGGGAAATTACTGGAATCTATCATTAGGGATGAAGAGACTGATCACTTAGACAAGTATCAGCTGATCAAGGAGAGGCAGCATGGATTTGTGAAGGGTAGATTGTGTCTGACTAATTTACTTTCTTTTTTTTAGGAGGGCACTGGCATGGTGGATAGGGGAGTATCTATAGACATTATATGGACTTTCAGATTGCATTTGCTAAGGTTCCGTACAAGAGATTATTACCAAAAATAAAAGCACATGAAATTGGGGGTAATCTTGTGACGTGGGTCGGTAATTAGTTGGGAGGTAGGAGACAGAGCAGGGATAAAGGGAATGCTTTGATTGGCGGGACGTGACAAATGCTTTTCTCCAAAGATCTGTCCTGGGACCTCAGCTTTTCACCATATATAGCAGTGACTTGGATGAAGGAATGGAGAGTTGTACATCCAAGTTTGCAGATGACGGTAAGTTGGGCGGCTCAGTAAGTTGTGTGGATGGGAGCTTGAAGTTACAAAGGGTCATTGACACACAAAGTGAATGGAAAAAACTATGGCAGATGGAGTTAAATTTGGGCAAGTGTGAGATCAGCCACTTTGGCTCCCGGGAAAGATAAATTGGAATATTTTCTTAATGGTGAGAGATGAGGAGCTGTGGAGGAGCAAAGGGGTTTAGGCATTCACATACACAAATCACTGACAGCGAGTGCACAGGTGCACAAAGCAATCTAAAAGACCAGTGGAATGTTACATAAGAACATAAGAAATAGGAGCAGGAATAGGCCACTTGGCCCCTCGAGCTTGCTCCGCCATTCAATAAGATCATGGCTGATCTTGGGCTCAAAGCCACTTCCCTGCCCGCTCCCCATAACCCTTCACTCCCTTATCTTGCAAAAATCTGTCTATCTCCACCTTAAATGTATTTAATGACCCAGCCTCCACGGCTCTCTGCGGCAGAGAATTCCACAGATTTACGACCCTCTGAGAGAAGAAATTCCTCCTCATCTCAGTTCTAAAAGGGCGACCCTTTATTCTATGTTGGCCTTTATCTCAAAGTGATTGGAATAGAGACGTGAAGAAGTGATGCTCAGTTGTACAACGCCTTGGTCAGACCCCGTCTGCAGCACTGCGCTCAGATTTGAGCACCGCACCTCCGTGAAGATCTGCTGCCCTTGGACGGGGCCCGATATATCCTTCCTGAACCGTGGATTCACCAGAATGAGTCTGGGGCTTAAAGGGTGATGGGCTGAAGGGTCCGAGCGTAACGTATCCAATAGCAAAATACTGCGGATGCTGGAAATCTGAAATAACAACAGAAAGTGCTGGAAACACTCAGCAGGTCCGGCAGCATCGAGGAGAGGAGAAACAGAGTCAACGTTTCGGGTCGAACCCTTCGTCAGAACTGGAAAAGGTTAGGGAGGAGAGATTTTTAAGCAGGGGCAGGGAGGAGGGGAGGAAAGAACAAAGGGAAGGTCTGTGATAAGCTGGAAGGCAGAGAGATTGACTGACTAAAGGGATGATAGTGCAAGGCAGAAGGTGAGGTCATGGGACAAGTTAAGAAACAAAAGATGGCTCTGGATGATGTGTGAATGATGGCAGCAACATTAACAGCTACTGACGTAAAAAACTACTAGGCACTTGGTCTAAGCGTTAAACAAAGCTTTAATCAACTGTTTTTCAACATGGAGATCTAGTTGTGTCCTTCACTAGCTCCTGTTGAGGAATGTCCTAAGCAAGCTGGGCCCATGCCCGAGTATTTATACTCTCCCTAGACAGCGCCACCAGCAGGCCACCGAGTATTACTTCATACATGAATGAGAAGATTCATGTCAGCTACCATGTGAGGAAACAAGAGAAAATATATAAAGAAATACAGGGGCTAATTTATAGCCTGAAATTGTTGAACTCGATGTTGAGTCCAGAAGGCTGTAAAGTGGCTAATCGAAAGATGAGGTGATGTTCTCGAGCTTACGTTGAGCTTCATTGGAACAGTGGAAGAGGCCAAGGGCGGAGAGGTCAGAGTGGGAGTGGAGCGGAGAATTAAAGTGACAGGCGACCGGAAGCTCCGGGTCACCCTTGCGGACTGAACGGAGGTGTTCCGCAAAGCGGTCACCCAATCTGCGTTTGGTCTCCCCAATGTGGAGGAGACCGCATCGTGAGCAGCGAATACAGTATACTAAATTGCAAGAAGTACAAGTAAATCGCTGTTTCACCTGGAAGGGGTGTTTGGGGCCCTGGACAGTGGGAAGGGAGGAGGTAAAAGGGCAGGTGTTGCATCTCCTGCGCTTGCATGGGAAGGTGCCGGGCGAAGGGGTAGGGGTGTTGGGGGTGATAGAGGAGTGGACCAGGGTGTCGCGGATGGAGCGGTCCCTTCAGAATGCTGAAAGGGGGGGGGGGAGGGGAAGATGTGCTTGGTGGTGGCGTAAATGGCACAGGATGATCCGTTGAATGTGGAGGCTGGTGGGGTGAAAGGCGAGGACAAGGGGAACCCTATCGTGGTTCTGGGAGGGAGGGGAAGGGTTGAGAGCAGAAGTGCGGGAAAATGGAATGGACATAGTCGAGGGCCATGTCAGCCATGGTAGAGGGGAATCCTCGGTTGAGGAAAAAGGAAGACATATCGGAAGCATTAGTATGGAAGGTGGCATCGTCAGAACAGATGTGGTGGAGACAGAGAAACTGGGAGAATGGAATAGAGTCCTTACAGGAAGTGGGGTGGGAGGAAGTGTAGTCCAGGTAGCTGTGGGCTGTGGGCTTATAGTGGATGTTGGCCGATAGCCTATCCCCAGAAATGGAGACAGAGAAGTCGAGGAAGGGAAGGGAAGAGTCGGAGATGGACCATGTGAAGTGAGGCAAGGGAGTAAATTGGAAGCAAAGTGAATGAAATTATCTAGTTCAGAGCGAGAGCAGGAAACGGCACCAATACAGTCATCAATGTACCAGAAAAAGAGGTGAGGGAGGGGACCTGAGTAGGACTGGAACAAAGAATGTTCCACATATCCCATGAAAAGGCAGGCATAGCTAGGGCCCATGCGGGTACCCATAGCAACACCTTTAATTTGGAGGAAGTGAGTGGAGTCAAAGGAGAAGTTGCTCAATGTTAGAACAAGTTCAGCCAGGCGGAGAGGGTGGTGGTGGATGGGGACTGGTTGTATCCAAGTTTGCTGATGATACAAAGTTAGATGGGAGCTAAACTGTGAGGAGGACGCAAAGAGGCTGCAGAGAGATATTGACAGGTTGACTGAGTGGGCAAGAACATGGAAAATGGAATACAATGTGGGGAAGTGTGAAGTTCTCTACTTTGGTAGGAAAAGCAAAAAAGCAGAATATTTTTTGAATGCTGAGAGACTGGGAAATGTTTGCACTCAGAGGGACCTGGGTGTCCTTGTACATGAATCACAGAAAGTTAACATGCAAGTACAGCAAACAATTAGGAAAGCAAATGGTATGTTAGCTTTTGTTACAAAGGGATTAGAGTATAAGAGTAAAGACGTCAGATTACATTTATACAGGGCATTGGTGAGGCCACACCTGGAGTACTGTGTACAGTTCTGGACTCCTTACCCAAGGAAAGTCATACTTGGCTTAGAGGGAGTGCAGCAAAAGTTCACTAGACTGGTTCCTGGGATGGGGGGATTGTCCTATGAGGAGAGATCGAGTAGACTAGGCCTATATTCCCTAGAGTTTAGAAGAATGAGAGGTGATCTAATTGAAACATATAAAATTCTTAAGGGGCTTGACAGGGTTAATGCTGGGAAAATGTTTCCCCTGGCTGGGGAATCTAGAACACGGGGTCACAGTCTCAGAATAAGGGGTCGGCCATTTAGGACTGAGATGAGGAGAAATTTCTTCACTCAGAGGGTGGTGAATCTTTGGAATTCTCTACCCACAGAGGCTGTGGATGCTCAGTCGTTGAGTATATTCAAGATGTGAGATCGATCCATTTTTAGGAACGAGTGAATTAAGGGATATGGGGATAGTACGGGAACATGGAAGGTGGAGTTGAGGTAGAAGATCAGCCATGATCTTATTGAATGGTGGAGCAGGCTTGAAGGGGCCAAATCGCCTACTCCTGCTCCTAGTTCTAATGTTCTTATGTTCTAAATATGAGGACAGGTTGCATAAAATTGGTTTGTATTCCATTGAGTTCAGAAGGAGATCTAATCAAGGGGCTGGATTTTCATTGACCCGTGGAGGCGGGTTTGGAGGCGTGTGGGGGGTTAAAATTGCGAAAACTGGTGGGCGGGCACAAGTCCGCCTCCATCCCGCCTCCACGCAATTTTCATTAAATTGTGTCTGCTGGTTCCGACTCCGTCCCGCCTTTAAGAGGCGGGATAGGCTGTTAAGGCCCTTAACAAGCACTAAATTGGCTCTATAATGCCATTTTGAAAGGCCTTTGTGATTTTAACCCTTGATCTACGTGAAGCACGCCTGTTCTGAACCACGATTGTGAAACCTGGCGGGAGCACATTTGGATAGCTGACTATCAGCTGCAGGTCCACTATTACAATGGAGAGGTGATGAAGGTAGTAGCAGTATTAGGTCTGAAAGTCGCCTCTGATGCTGCTGCATTGAATGTCTTAAGAGACTCTCTCTCTCTCTCTGAGATGCTGCACATTTTGCATCCAGGTCCTCTCACAGCAAAGGCCAGGCAATCTCTGAGATCGGGCAGTTTCTGACCTGCAATGATGACATCATCAGAGGTGACTTTCAGACTGAAACCACTAATTGGTTCATGGGTTCCCACATGCTGGAACTCAATTGCCCAATTAGGTGAAAATTGCATCAATCTCCCACATCCAATTGCAGTCGGGTGGATAACACGAAATGCGGATGACACGACCCCAACCCGCCCCAGTGTCAAAATCCAGCCCATGGTGTTTATAAAGATAAGGGGATTTGCTAGGGTAAATACAGAGAAACTATTTCCTCTGGTGAGGGAATCCAGAACAAGGGGGCTCTTTGAAAAAATGCTCCTTGATTTCACTCCCAACAAGTTTGAGTTGGGCCTGTTAGGAGTGAAATCAAGGAGCATTTTTTCCGCACAAAGTGAAGTGAAAATCTCCCGAGAGACTGTGGATGCTGTGGGCCAATTGAAATCTTCAAGACTGAGACCGAACCATTTTTGTCACGTGAGTGTATCAAGGGATATGGAGAAATGGCGGGTAAATGGAGTTGAGGTGTGGATCGGCCATGATCTAACGGAATGGTTCGAGGGGCTGAACGGCCTCCAACCGTTCCTTTGTTCCTCTATCACTGTTGATGCAGCTGCGAAGGGGAGAGAGTTTGAAGATGTCAGGTATCTGCAGATGGAGCTGAACAATCTAAGGTTAGGTGATTAGAGTTTCTATTTTATTATAGCAGAGCTGGTATTGAGTATCATCCCCTTCAGTGAGAATTTCTTAATGATAAAGAGCGGTGTTTTAGTGCTCCTGCTCAAACGCAGCACTCTTAAAGACTTGTTCGTTAAATGCCAAATGCCAGGCTCTTTTGATCAACTGTGGGACACCAAATAAAACTGGAAATTTCTGAAAATGCAACAGGAAGTTCCACAATGCCTGCTCCTACACTTTTATCTGAAGGCGTCCCTGAATTATTTATTTGTTTGTTAGTCTTAAGCGTGAATGTTTCTAGCTTTTAAGAATTGAATTTTTTAAGGTCAAGTCAAATGTTTTCGGAGTGGAGTTTTTGTTTCCTTCCTCTCCCCCCGCCCCACCTTCCTCTTGTGTGTCAGCCGTGGCTCAGTGGGCTGTACCCTCACCTCTGAGTCATGAAGGTTGTGGGTTCAGGTCCCGCTCCAGAGATTTGAGCACAAAAATCTAAGCTGACACTCCCAATGCAGTACTGAGGGAGTGCTGCACTGTCGGAGGGGCCATCTTTCGGAAGAGATGTTAAACCGAGGCCCCGTCTGCCCTCTCAGGTGGACGTAAAAGATCCCATGGCACTATTTCGAGAAGAGCAGAAGTGTTATCCCTGGTGTCCAGGCCAATATTTATCCCTCAACCAACAAAACAAAAAAAAAACAGATTATCTGGTCATTATCACATTGCTGTTTGTGGGAGCTTGCTGTGTGCAAATTGGCTGCCACATTTCCCACATTACAACAGTGACTACACTCCAAAAGTACTTAATTGGCTATAAAGCGCTTTGAGACGTCCGGTGGTTGTGAAAGGTGCTATATAAATGGAAGTCTTTCTTTTCTTCTTCTTCTGAAGAGCTTCTGAGGCACTTGTGGGATGTACAACAGATTTAACCGCATAATCTAGGCTGATACTCCAGTGCAGTACTGAGGGAGTGCAACACTGTTGGAGGTGACATCTTTCATATGAGACGTTAAACCGAGGGCCCGTCTGACTTTACAGGAGAATGTATAGGAACCCTTGGCACTACTTGAAGAAGACCAAATGTACAGCAAGTAATTAGGAAGGCAAATGGAGTGTTGGCCTTTATTGCAAAGGGAATGGTGTATAAAAGTAAAGAAGTCCTGTTACAACTGTACAGGTCGTTGGTGAGACCACACCTGGAGTACTGCGTACAGTTTTGGTCTCCTTATTTAAGGAAGGATATACTTGCATTGGAGGCAGTTCAGAGAAGGTTCACGAGGTTGATTCCGGAGATGAAGGGGTTGTCTTATGAAGAAAGGTTTAGCAGTTTGGGCCTATACTCAGTGGAGTTTAGAAGAATGAGAGGTGATCTTATTGAAACATATAAGATTCTGAGGGGGCTTGACAGGGTAGATGCAGAGAGGATGTTTCCCCTAGTGGGGGAATCTAAAACTAGGGGACATAATTTCAGAATAAGGGGGCACCCATTTAAATCGGAAATGAGGAGGAATTTCTTCTCTCAGAGGGTATTGAATCTTTGGAATTCTCTTCCCCAGAGAGCTGTGGAGGCTGGGTCATTGAATATATTTAAGGTGGAGATAGACAGATTTTTGAATGGTACGGGTGTCGAGGGTTATGGGGAGCGGGCAGGGAAGTGGAGTTGAGGCCAAATGACCTACTCCTGCTCCTATGTCTTATGTTCGTATTAGTTCTCCTTTCCATTCCTCAACCAACACCAGCAGAAACAGATTGACTGGTCATTCATGCTGTTTGTGGGATCTTACTGTGCAAAAAAAAATGGCTGCTGCGTTTCTCTTCATAACAACAGTGACATCACTTCAAAAAATACTTTACTGGCTATGATGTGTTACTGGTTTTCATGAAGACATGAAAGCGTTATTTAAATCCAAGTTCTTTCTTTCCTTCTTTCCTTTTTTGCACACTCTCTCTATCTATACCACTTGGAGCTCTGACATGGAAAGAGAGCCCCAGGTGGGCAGAGGAAACGCTTCAAGGACACCCTCAAAGCCTCCCTAAAAAAGTGCAACATTCCCACCGACACTTGGGAATCCCTGGCCCAAGACCGCACAAAGTGGAGGAGAAGCATCCGGGAAGGCACCAAATACCTCGAGTCTCTTCGCCGGGAGCAAGCGGAAGCCAAGCGCAAGCAGCGCATGGAGCGCACATCAACCCAAGCACCCCACCCACCCGCCTCTTCAACCACCGTCTGCCCCACTTGTGACAGAGACTGTAGGTCCCGCATTGGACACAACAGTCACCTGAGAACTCATTTTTAGTGTGGAAGCAAGTCATCCTCGGTTCCGAGGGACTGCCTAAGAAGAAGACTAAGCAACCTGGGGCCCATGCTCGGAGTTCAAATCTGCACACTGAGCGAGAAGGAACATGACCTCAAACAGCATGACCACTGGTAGCCAGAATCCCGCCCCCATCTTTTCCCCCTTCTCTCTCCCAACTGAACCCCAGAGGCCAAGAACCAGCAAACCGCCTCAACCCTTAAACTCACATTGCTCCCAGCACAGCACAGCCATGCCAAGATAACAGAATATCTCAGTGTGCACCTCCCATAAGCGTAATCAAAGGGGTAGATTTCCAAAATATATATTGTGCGTGTGCAGTTTTAGTCTCCTTACCTTAAGAAAGGATATACTTGCCATAGAGGGAGTGCAGCGAAGGTTCACCAGTCTTATTCCTGGGATGGCAGGACTGTCGTATGAGGAGAGATTGGGTCGACTAGGCCCGTATTCACCAGAGTTTAGAAGAATGAGAGGGGATCTCATTGAAACGTATAAAATTCTGACAGGGCTAGACAGACTGGATGCAGGGAGGATGTTTCCCCTGGCTGGGGGGTCTAGAACGAGGGGTCACAGTCTCAGGATACGGGGTAGGACATTTAGGACTGAGATGAGGAGAAATTTCTTCACTCAGAGTGCGGTGAACATGTGGAATTCTCTACCACAGACAGCTGTGGCGGCCAAGTCACTGAATATATTTAAGAAGGAGATAGATAGATTTCTAGACACAAAAGACATCAAGGGGTATGGGGAGAGAGCGGGAATATGGTATTAAGATAGAGGATCAGCCATGATCATATTGAATGGCGGAGCAGGCTCGAAGGGTCGAATGGCCTACTCCTGCTCCTATATTTCTATGTTTCTATATGTGAATATAAACTTGAAAATTAATTTAATAAATACCCAAGACATGAAAATAGAAACAGCAATAACCGATGGTAGAGAGAAGCCTGAGGTAAGTGTCAGATGAGATAAGACTAGTTTGGATTCATCAGAGTTTGTCGAGCGTACTAATTAATTTATTAAGTTCATCTCCAGCATTATACTAATGCCACGGGGAGAAGGTTGCAGCTTTTTCCACCCCCGCATAAACTTGGTTTGCATTCTCTTGAGTTTAGAAGGTTGATATTTAATCTAATCAAGGTGTTTAAAATGATTTTAAAAAAAGATTCACTAGGGTAGATACAAAGATGTTATTTTCCCGTGGTGGGGGAATCCAGAACAGAAGGGCATAATCTTAAAATCAGAGCTTGGCCATTTAGGAGTGAAAATCAGGAAACACCTTCTCACACGAAGGGCGCTGGAAAACTGGAACTCTCTCCCGCAAAAGGCTGTGGATGCTGGCGGAGGGTGGGGGGGTCAATTGACATTTTTAAGCGTGAGATGGATAGATTTTTGATAAGAAATGTTATCAAGAGATGTTGAACCAAGGCGGGTAAATGGAGTTGAGATGCAGGTCAGCCATGATCGAATTGGAGGGCGGTACAGGCTCAAGGGGCTGAATGGCCGCCTCCTGCTCCCGTGTACCTATTATATTTCCAAAAAGTTAAGCAAGCATTGCAAAGCAATTTGGTTGACGATTAGTGATTTTTTGCCTTTTGTTTTAACGTGCATGAATTCATCGGAAGAAAAAAGCAAGAAATGGTCTCTCCCATCTCTCCCTGTCAATCGCATACATTAAAACTCAACTGTAGAAGCGACTGATCCTCACCAAATCATTGGCAGCGTTTAATTTCTTGCTGTGTTTTGAGGGCTACGTTGATAGGAGGAAGAGTCAAAGGGAACAAGGTACAGAAGGTAAGAATGGAAATCCACATACCAACAATTGGCCCCGATTTTAACTCCAGGTGGATTCTCCGCTCAGGCCTGAGTTAAAATTACAGTCAATGATGTCATCGGGCCGCAACATGCATGTGTAAAAAAGGACCCTGTTGGCTCCTTGCTGCCTGCTCAGGAGAGCAGGTTAAAATTGCAGATGTTACGATCATGGTGGCTTTCGGACAGGTAAGAGCCAGGGAGATTTTAAGAACATAAGAACATAAGAAATAGGAGCAGGAGTCGGCCATTTGGCCCTTCGAGCCTGCTCCGCCATTCAATAAGATCATGGCTGATCTTCTACCTCAACTCCACCTTCCCGCACTATCCCCATATCCCTTGATTCCCTTAATATTCAAAAATCTATCGATCTCTGTCTTGAATATACTCAACGACTGAGCCTGCACAGACCTCTGGGGTAGAGAATTCCAAAGATTCACCACCCTCTGAGTGAAGAAATTTCTCCTCATCTCAGTCCTAAATGGCCGACCCCTTATTCTGAGACTGTGACCTCTGGTTCTAGACTCCCCAGCCAGGGGAAACATCCTCCCTGCATCTACCCTGTCAAGCCCTGTAAGAATTTTGTATATTTCAATGAGATCACCTCTCATTCTTCTAAACTCTAGAGAATATAGGCCTAGTCTACTCAATCTCTCCTCATAGGACAAACTCCCCATCCCAGGAATCAGTCTGGTGAACCTTCGTTGCACTCCCTCTATGGCAAGTATATCCTTCCTTCGGTAATGAGACCAAAACTGTACACAATACTCCAGGTGTGGTCTCACCAGGGCCCTATATAATTGCAGTAAGACGTCTTTACTCTTATACTCAAATCCTCTTGTAATAAAGGCCAACATACCATTTGCTTTCCTAATTGCTTGCTGTACCTGCATGTTAACTTTCAGTGATTTGTGTACAAGGACACCCAGGTCCCTCTGAACACCAACATTTCCCAATCTCTCACCATTTAAAAAAAACTCTGCTTTTCTATTTTTCCCACCAAACTGCCCGCCCGCCAGGTTTCTGCTGAGCGAGTAGGGTTGAAATCGGCCCTCGGCCCCGAAACTCCACATTGCATTGCATTTGAGCCAGTGAGATGAGTCGCACCCACTGATGGTTCGGTAGCGCTGTTTGCACCAGAGTTTCGTGGCTCAGCGTGTTTCACGTGAATCCAGTCGTGTAAATCCCCGTGTTAGGTGGGAGTAACGTGCACGAGTGCTCCTCTGGGCCCCACAAAGATAATCTGGGCCACTGTCACCTGGGGTCCCTCCCCCTCTGCGATCACGATCTTCCCCCACACCTACCTAGCTGACCGCCCAATATTCGTCAGCCTTATCAGCTTCACCGATAGACCAGTTTGGCTCCCCCAGCTCAACAGCCCAATGTAAAAAGAAAGAACTTGATTTTCTATAGCGTCTTTCACGACCTCAGGACGTCCCAAAGCGGTTTACGGCCAATGAAGCACTTTCGAAGCGTAGTCACTTTTGTAAATGTGGGGAAACGGTCAATTTGTGCACAGCAAGATCCCACAAACAGCAATGAGCTATTGATCAGATAATCTGTTTTGGTGATGTTGGCTGAGGGATAAATATTGGCCCCAGGACACCGGAGATAACTCCCCTTCGAAATAATACCGTGGGATCTTTTACGTCCACCTGAGAGGGCAGATGGGGCCTCGGTTTCACGTCTCATCCGAAAGACGGCACCTCCGACAGTGCGGCGCTCCCTCAGCGCTGAGCGTCAGCCTGGATTGTGTGTTTAAGTCGCAGTGAGTGGGACCAGAACCCACAACCTTTCTGACTCAGAGGCGAGAGTGCTGCCCACTGAGCCACGGGTCACAAATGAGGCCTCGGCCTCAAAATCGTGGGTTAAGGGCGATCGTCTATATTGTTCCGCTGGTTGGGCCCCACAATAATCAAACCGCCACCGCCCCCCCGCCCCCCGTGAATTACAATGTTAAACCGCGAAAGGACAATGAGCTGCCCGGCCTAGAGCAACAACGCCAAGCTGCCCAACTAAAGTTCTCAGTTCTCTACTTTCATAACTTTGTGATATTGATTAACGCAATGGTTATTTACTGCAAAGCAACACAGCACAAACATTAATGAGGTGAATGATCAGCTCATCTGTTTATGGTGGTACATGATGTGGAGATGCCGGCGTTGGACTGGGGTGGACAAAAATGAGAAGTCGCACAACACCAGGTTATAGTCCAACAGATTTATTTAATTTTACAAGCTTTCGGAGCTGTCGCTCCTTCGTCAGGTAAGTTAGCAATGAGAGAATCTCCCAGAATTCACAATTTAAACCCAGACAAAATCTATTCACATTATTCGCTACAACAAAGAGCACAGCCAAGACAATGAGATGTGTCCCAGGGGGTCCAACGTGTCAAACCACCTGCTGTCTGCATATCCTGTCAATTTGTGTTCTTGTGTTAGCCTTTTTAAAAAAAAAAAAAACACCTGGGAAGACCGGCCATGATGTCAAGTCACGTTCTGTATCGTGACATGAACCCGATATCGCGATTGAGGCCATCCTCATGAGTGCGGAACTTGGCTATCAGTTTCTGCTCTATGATTTTGCGCTGTCGTGTATCTCGAAGGCCGCCTTGGAGAACGCTTACCCGCAGATCCGAGGCTGAATGCCCCTGGCTGCTGAAGTGTTCCCCGACTGGGAGGCAACCCTCCTGCCTGGCGATTGTTGCGCGGTGTCCGTTCATACGTTGTCTCAGTGTCTGCATGGTCTCGCCGATGTACCATGCTCTGGAGCATCCTTTACTGCAACGTATCAGGTAGACAACGTTGGCCGAGTCACATGAGTATGTACCGTGTACCTGGTGGGTAGTGTCCTCACGTGTAATGATGGTATCTGTGTCCATGATTTGGCATGTCTTGCAGAGGTTGCCGTGGCAGGGTTGTGTGGTGTCTTGGTTGCTGTTCTCCTGAAAGATGGGTAATCTGCTGCGAACGATGGTACTTTTGAGGTTAGGCGGCTGCTTGAAGGCGAGTAGTGGAGGCGTGGGGATGGCCTTAGCAAGGTTTTCGTCGTCATCGATGACATGTTGAAGGTTGCGAAGAACATGGCGTAGTTTTTCCGCTCCGGGGAAGTACTGGACGACGTAGGGTACTCTGTTGGTTGTGTCCCGTGTTCGTCTTCTGAGGAGGTCTATGCGGTTTTTCGCTGTGGCCCGTCGGAACTGTCGATCGACGAGTCGAGCGTCATATCCCGTTCTTACGAGAGCGTCTTTCAGTGTCCGTAGGTGTCCATCGCGTTCCTCCTCGTCTGAGCAGATCCTGTGTATTCGCAGGGCTTGTCCATAGGGGATGGCTTCTTTAACGTGGTTAGGGTGGAAGCTGGAGAAGTGGAGCATCGTGAGGTTGTCCGTGGGCTTGCGGTAGAGTGAAGTGCTGAGGCGTCCGTCTTTGATGGAGATTCGTGTGTCCAAGAATGAAACCGATTCTGAGGAGTAGTCCATGGTGAGTTTGATGGTGGGATGGAACCTGTTGATGCTATCGTGTAGTCCTTTCAGTGATCCTTCGCCGTGGGTCCAAAGGAAGAAGATGTCGTCGATGTATCTGGTGTACAGCGTTGGTTGGAGGTCCTGTGCAGCGAAGAAGTCTTGCTCGAACTTGTGCATGAAGATGTTGGCGTATTGGGGTGCGAATTTGGTCCCCATGGCTGTTCCGTGTGTTTGGGTGAAAAAATGGTTGTCGAAGGTGAAGACATTGTGGTCAAGGATGAAGCGGATGAGTTGTAAGATGGCGTCCGGAGATTAGCTGTTGTTGGTGTTGAGTACTGAGGCTGTCGCAGCGATGCCGTCATTGTGGGGGATATTGGTGTAGAGTGCCGATACGTCCATTGTGACGAGGAGTGTTCCTGGTTCAACTGGTCCATGGGTGCTGAGTTTCTGCAAGAAGTCTGTAGTGTCGCGACAGAAGCTGGGGGTTCCCTGTACGATGGGTTTCAGGATGCCCGCGACGTACCCAGAGAGGTTCTCACACAGGGTTCCGTTGCCTGATACGATAGGACGTCCGGGTGTGTTGGCTTTGTGTATCTTTGGGAGGCAGTAAAAGTCTCCTACGCGGGGAGTACGTGGGATGAGAGCGCGTAGGATGTTTTGAAGGTCTGGATCGAAGGTCTTGATCAGTCTATTGAGTTGGCGGGTGTGTTCTTTGGTCGGATCTGCGGGTAGCTGTCTGTAGTGTTCCTGGTTGTCCAGTTGTCGGTATGCTTCTTTGCAATAGTCCGTTCTGTTCTGTATGACGATGGCTCCTCCTTTGTCCGCTGGTTTGATGACGATGTTGCGGTTGGTCTTGAGTGCGTGGATGGCGTTGCGTTGTGCTCGGGTGACATTCTGGACTGTCTTGTGAGTACGGCTGATGAATCTGGCGTTGATGCATTTCCTGACAGCTTGAGCTTGAGTGGTACAGTTAGAAGAAGAAATATTGGGCAAAAAGATATATCGGCCACAGAACTTCCTGCTGTCCTTTAAATAGACCCCTTGGACCTGGCCAGACAAACAAGGCCTCAGTTTTAACATTTCTCCTGAAGCACAGCACCTTAGCCTCATTGTCAGCCTGGATGATAAGCACAAATCCTGGATCGGCGATTAAACCCGCAACCGTCACTCCTTAAAGGCAAGAGTCCCACCGACCAACCCAGGCAGTCACATACTGGAAATGAAGAATGAGGAAGAGGAGAAAGAGTGAAAAAGGGAAAAGCAAGCTGAGGAGAAGTAAACTTTTTATATTTCATAAATACAAAAAAGTTTTAAATGTTAACATTACAGAAATTAGAACAGTTCTGATGATTGTATAGGTTTATTATAAAGGTTTGTTTAAGACCATAAGAATTAGGAGCAGGAGTAGGCCATTGGGCCCCTTGAGCCTGCTCCGCCGTTCAATAAGATCGTGGCTGATCTTCGAGCTCAACTCTACTTCTGAATCATGGGCCTAGAAGTCGGCTCGCGTTGGCCTATCGGCACAAACTGGGAATAATCCCTGACTGGATGGGCCCAAGGTGCACCTAATATTGGGCCTCAGGCCTCATCATCATCGTCGAACCGGAGAGCTGCGGACGCCTAATGGGCATCCCCAGGCAGCTCGCTCGCCGGAGAAGAGGCCTCGCTGATTAGGCCGCTTCGACTCTGGCAGACGTCCTCAGGTAAGACCATAAAGAGAACCGAAGGGTGGGCGTGGCCTGGAGGGGGTGACCGGGAAGGTAGGGAGATGGGGAGGGGGCAATCGGAAGTCGGGGGGGGGGGGGCGGTGAAGGGCGACCAGGGAGGCTGGCGTTGCTAGGGAGGGAGGGTAAGGGTGACAATCGGGCAGAGTCGAGGTCGCGAATGGAGGGAGAGGGGGCGAGCGATGGCTGCCAGCAGTCCGTGGTTTCAATGTGCGGCTGTGAGGAGCACTCTTGCTCCTTCCAGCTCCATATCCAGGTAACTATTTTTAATAAACGTACCTTTACGGTGGCGGCCCGCGGTGGACCCTTTAAAGACCTGGTTTTCCTGAATGCATCCGGCGCCAGCTGCCTCAGCAAACCAATATTGCTGTGGGGGCCTAAAAGTGGCGATAAGCCCCTTATTTACATATACATGGGGCTTAATGCCTGTTTCAGGCAAAACCCCTGGATGCCTATCCTTTTGCCTATACGGTGGGTGGTGCGTTTCTAGCTCGTAACCAGTGCGCTCTTGTGCCCGCCATATTGGAGGCGTAGATGCCCATTTAGCGGCAGAAAGATGTGCGTGCCGCCATCGAATTTCTCGGCAGATGTGTGTGAGGTGCCAGACAATGACAATCTCCAACCAGCGAGAGTCTAACCACCGCCCCTTGACATTCAACAGCATTACCATCGTCGAATCCCCCACCATCAACATCCTGAGGGGTCACCATTGACCAGAAACTTAACTGGACCAGCCACATAAATACTGTGGCAACAAGAGCAGGTCAGAGGCTAGGTATTCTGCGGCGAGCGTCTCGCCTCCTGACTCCCCAAAGTCTTTCCACCACCTACAAGGCACAAGTCAGGTGTGTGATGGAATACTCTCCACTTGCCTGGATGAGTGCAGCTCCAATAACACTCAAGAGGCTCGACACCATCCAGGACAAAGCAGCCCGCTTGATTGGCACCCCATCCGCCATCTTAAACACTCACTCCCTCCACCACTGGCGCACCGTGGCTGCAGTGTGTACCATCTACAAGATGCACTGCAGCAACTCGCCAAGGCTTCTTCGGCAGCACCTCCCAAACCCGCGACCTCTTCCACCTAGAAGGACAAGGGCAGCAGGCGCATGGGAACACCACCACCTCCAAGTTCCCCTCCGAGTCACACACCATCCTGACTTGGAAATATATCGGCCGATCCTTCATCGTCGCTGGGTCAAAATCCTGGAACTCCCTCCCTAACAGCACTGTGGGAGCACCTTCCCCACACGGACTGCAGTGGTTCAAGAAGGCGGCTCAACACCACCTTCTCAAGGGGCAACTAGGGATGGGCAATAAATGATGGGCCTTGCCAGCGACGCCCAGATCCCATAAACGATTTTTAAAAAAAGGTGAAAATGTTTTCTTTTAAATGACCGATCAGGCTGCCTGGAATTCTTCAAACCTGCTGCCTAGCTACGCGTTAACTAAACTGTGCTGACAATGGGCTCGACCCACCGAGCTCAGCACCATATGTTGCTGTTCAGTACAAACAATGTGTGAGTTTTACAGCCAATGGTTTCAGGGCATCAGTTGAATCTGTAATACAGCCCGTGATATAAACACAAGAGGTGCTCAGTAACGTGTCCTTTCAGGCCTCATTCACAGTGGAGCTAATGGTCTGAATAATGTACAAACAAACATATTAGATTCCAATGAACTGTAAATTAATTTTGTGCACCGTGCTTTGTACAGTAATGCTTGTTTTTTCTTCAAACAATGTGTTGGTTGGTGCAACAGACCTTTCCACAGCTGTCCTGTTTAATAAAAATGAGAAGTCGCACAACACCAGGTTATAGTCCAACAGTTTTATTTGAAATTACGAGCTTTCGGAGCGCTGCTCCTTCATCAGGTACAGTGAGGGAATACAAATCGGTTACAAAGTATATATAGACAGAGAACAATGTGTCTGCAGAGATACAATCCGTCAGGGAGGCATTACCTCAAAGACACAGCAGAGTACAGCTAAGACAATGAGGTGAGGTCACAGGGGGTCCAACGTGTCAAATGCTGCAGTCTGCAGTTAAGCTTTTTACTTTTTTTTAAAACTGGAAATCACATCTGTGAACCAGACAACGACGTCGAGTCACGTCCTGTAGCGTGACATGTTTAATGACCATTCTTCAGACAGGCAGGTAGTGAGAGAAATGTTGCTTTTTTCCCCTCTTGATGTCTTCCCTCCCCCTCCTCCTCGACCCCAATTGTGAAGCCTCTTGCTCCCTTGCTGGGCTACGTTACCCAGGCAGTTGGCACCTTACCCCAGTGGCCATGTGCAGGGTGTGAGTGCTGTCGGGTTATTTCATTGTGAGGGGGGGGGAGCCATTATAGCAAATTCCAATCTACGCCCAGCAGAGACTGTTGGTTATTGGTTAAGAGCAGGAAGGCGATCTGATTTCCTCCGTGTCCCAGAGTAATCTGGGCTCGAAACCTCTCCTCCCTCAATGATCAATGAGCGCGATTTATTGGAGCAGAATTGGTCCTGACTTTTTTTTTATTCGTTCCTGGGATGTGGGCGTCGCTGACAAGACCATCATTTATTGCCCATCCCTAAGATGGAGTATCGTCCATCTTTACCTCCTTCCAGTATTCCAGCTAAGACCTCGATACAACCTAGCTTGTGAGGTATTCTTTATGAGGCCCAGATCCTCTCGGCTGAGAATCCAGGTTCTCCTCTCCATTGGATTTTTTGGATTTGAAATCCCTCTTCAAGGCCTCACCTGTCCCTATCGCTGTATCTTCCTCCAGACCTAGAGTCCCCCTCAACTCTCCATTTCTCTGACTCTTGCGCATCCCCACCTCCTTTTGCCCCACCACTGGCGGCCGTGTCTTCAGCCGGCCAGGCCCCATGCTCTGGAATTCCCTCCCTAAATCCCTCGGCCTCTCTACTTCCCTCTCCTCCTTTAAGACCCCCTTTGACCAAGTTTTAGGTCACCTCTCCGAATATCTCCTTCTTTGGCACAGCATCTATTTTTGTGATTACACCGCCCTGTGTCGGCTGTGGCTCAGTGGGTAGCACGCTTGCCTCCGAGTCAGAAGGTTGTGGGTTCAAATCCCACTCCAGGGACTTAAGTACATAAAGCCTAAGCTAATACTCCAGTGCAGTGCTGAGGGAGTGCTGCATTGTCGGAGGTGCCGTCTTTTGGATGAGACGTTAAACCGAGGCCTCGTCTGCTCTCTCAGGTGGATGTAAAAGATCCCATGGCACTCATTTCGAAGAAGAGCAGGGGGAGTTCTCTCTGGTGTCCTGGGCCAATATTTATCCCTCAACCAACATAACAAAAACAGATTATCTGGTCATTATCACATTGGTGTTTGTGGGAGCTTGCTGTGTGCAAATTGGCTCCCCACATTACAACAGTGACTACACTTTAAAAAGTACTTCATTGGCTGTAAAGCGCTTTGAGACGTCCGGTGGTCGTGAAAGGCGCTATAGAAATGCAAGTCTTTCTTTCATTCTGAAGCACCTTGGGGATATTTTTCGACATTAAAGGTGCTATAATACAAGTTGTTGTTGATTAATCTGGGCGAAGGGCCAAGGCTCGTAATGCAAGGAGAGAGAGTGAGATAAATTAGTGTTTGAGAGGTGTTTACCTCCCGCAGAGTGCCAGCAGATGGCACGAGGTGCCCAAATTTTCACAAGCCGGTACCCACTTCTTGCCCACTTCCCACTCGTTCCGGGCAGGATGACGGCTGGTGATGTGTCAATAAGGCCCAGAAGTTAAAACTGCCCCGGTCTCATTCTGCCGCAGCCAGGCGGGAAATGAACTGAAACCAGTGGATTCTCGCCAGAAACCCGTTGCCAGTTAAAATCCGCTCCATCTCCCCCCACCCCCACCCCCACCCCCACCCACCACCCACCCCGGCAATGTTTTTCCCCAAAGACTCGTCACATTGGAACTCGATTGAGACTATTCCATTTCATTCCTGAATTTAGCAACCATCTTTGACCGAATGATTAATTTGAAACTGATTCAGATCACAGACGACAGGACAATCTCTTATCACCCTGCGGCACTTGGTCTCCTGTTCAACTGAGCTCGACAGCGCAGCAGAACCTCGGAGTGATGCTCACCTTGGGACTGAAGAACATCCTGAAGTCTGAAATGGCCACTGGCTTCTTGCCCACAGACTTGCAAAAGTAAATGCCAATGGCCTCCAGCACAGACTAAGAAGGGACCGAGAGGTACAGCTTCACAAATCATTAGAAGTAGCAATGCAAAAGAGAGAAAGACTTGCGTTTCTGTAGCGCCTTTCACGACCACTGGACGTCTCAAAGCGCTTTACAGCCAATGAAGTACTTTTTTTTTGGAGTGTAGTCACTGTTGTAATGTGGGAAATGCTGCAGCCACTTTGCGCACAGCAAGCTCCCACAAACAGCAATGCGATAATGACCAGATAATCTGTTTTTGTTATGTTGGTTGAGGGATAAATATCGGCCAGGACACCAGGGATAACTCCCCTGCTCTTCTTCGAAATAGTGCCGTGGGATCTTTTACGTCCACCTGAGAGAGTAGACGGGGCCTCGGTTTAACGTCTCATCCAAAAGACGACACCTCCGACAGTGCAGCGCTCCCTCAGCACTGCACTGGGAGTGTCAGCCTAGCTTTATGTGCTCAAGTCCCATGGAGTGGGAATTTCAACCCACAACCTTCATGAACTCAGAGGCAAGTGTGCTACCAACTGACCCACAGCTGTCACGAGGGCATAAGAAATGCAGATCAAGCACGGGGGTTCATGGCTAGAGGAATAGAATTGAAAAGCTGAGACGCTATGTTAAACTTATATAGGTCAGACATAGAAACATAGAAGATAGGAGCAGGAGTAGGCCATTCGGCCCCTCGAGCCTGCTCCGCCATTCAATGCGATCATGGCTGATCATCCAAATCAGTATCCTGTCCCTGCTTTCTCCCCATATCTCTTGATCCCTTAGCCTTAAGAAATATATCTAACTCCTTCTTGAATATATTTACTGACTTGGCCTCAACTGCCTTGTGTGGTCGAGAATTCCACAGGTTCACCACTCTCTGGATGAAGAAATTCCTCCTCATCTCAGTCCTAAATGGCTTACCCCTTATCCTTAGACTGTGACCTCTGGTTCTGGACTCCCCCGCCATCGGGAACATCCTTCCTGCATCTAGTCTGTCTAGTCCTGTTAGAATTTTATAAGTTTCAATGAGATCCCCTCTCATTCTTCTAAACTCTAGCGAATATAAGCCTAATCGACCCAATCTCTCTTCATACGTCATTCCTGCCATCCCGGGTATCAGTCTGGTGAATCTTCGCTGCACTCCCTCCATGGCAAGAACATCCTTTCTCAGGTAAGGCGACCAAAACTGCACACAATACTCATGGTGTGGTCTCACCAAGGCCCTGTACAACTGCAGCAAGACATCCTTGCTCCTGTACTCGAATCCTCTCGCTATGAAGGCCAACATACCATTTGCCTTCTTAACCGCCTGCTGCACCTGCATACTTACCTTCAGCGACTGGTGCACAAGGACACCCAGGTCTCGTTGCACTTCCCCTTTTCCCAATCTATTGCCATTCAGATAATAATCTGTCTTCCTGTTTCTGCCACCAAAGTGGATAACCTCGCATTTATCCACATTATACTGCATCTGCCATGCATCTGCCCAATCACCCAACCTGTCCAAATCATACTGGAGTTTCTCTGCATCCTCCTCACAGCACACACGCCCACCCAGCTTTGTGTCGTCTTCAAACTTGGAGATATTACATCTAGTTCCCTCGTCTAAATCATTAATATATATTGTGAATAGCTGGGGTCCTAGCACCGATCCCTGTGGTACCCCACTAGTCACTGCCTGCCACTCGGAAAAAGACCCGTTTATTCCAACTCTTTGCTTCCTGTCTGCCAACCAGTTCTCTATCCAAGTCAGTACCTTACCCCCAATCCCATGTGCTTTAACTTTGCACGCTAATCTCTTATGTGGGACCTTATCGAAAGCCTTCTGAAAGTCCAAATACACCACATCCACTGGTTCTCCCTTATCTATTCTACCAGTTACGTCCTCCAAAAATTCCAGTAGATTAGTCAGGCATGATTTCCCTTTTGTAAATCCATGTTGACTTTGTCCGATCCTGTCACTGTTTTCCAAGTGCTCTGCTATTGCATCTTTTATAATGGACTGTAGACCACACTTAAAATGCGGCGCACAGTTCTGGCCTTCATATTACAAAAAGCACATGGAGGTGGTGAGAAAAAGATTTTCAAGAATTATACCAGAACTACGAGGTTATATCTATCAGGAAAGATTGAACAGGCTGGGGCTCTTTTCTCTGGAAAAGAGAAGGCCGAGGGGTGACCCGATCGAGGTCTTTAAGATTATGAAGGGGTTTGATAGGGTAGACGTAGAGAAGATGTTTCCACTTGTGAGGGAATCCAAAACGAGGAGTCATCAATATAAAATAGTCTCTAATAAATGCAGTAAGGAATTCAGGAGAAACTTCTTTACCCGGGCATTGGTTAGAATGTGGAACTCGCGACCACATGGAGTGGTTGAGGCAAATAGCGTCGATGCATTAGAGTCATAGAGTCATAACGGCACAGAAGGAGGCCATTCGGCCCATCGAGTCCGTGCCGGCTCTCTGTAGCGCAATCCAGTCAGTCCCATTCCCCCGCTCTATCCCCGTAGCCCTGCAAGTTTATTTTCCTCAAGTGCCTATCCAGTCTCCCCTTGAAAACATTGAGTGTCTCCGCTTCCACAACTTCCGTCGGCGGCGAGTTCCAGGTCCTCACCACTCGCTGCGTAAAAAAGGTTTTCCTCACGTCCCCCCTGTATCTCTTGCCCAAAACCTTAAATCTATGTCCCCTAGTCCTTGTACCATCAACTAGTGGGAACAGCCTTTCCCCGTCTAGCTTATCCAAACCCGTCATAATCTTGTACACCTCTATCAAATCACCCCTCAACCTCCTTTGCTCTAATGAAAACAAATCCAGCTTCTCCAACCTGTCCTTGTAGCTAAGAACCCCCATCCCCGGAACCATTCTGGTAAATCTCCTCTGCACTCTCTCAAGGGGCCTTCACATCCTTCCTAAAGTGTGGTGACCAGAACTGGACGCAATACTCCAGTTGTGGCCTAACCCAGCGCTTTATATAAAGGGAAGCTGGCTAAGACCATGAGGGAGAAAGGAAATGCTGATCGGGTTAACTGAAGTAGGGTGGGAGGAGGCTCGTGTGGAGCATAGGCCAGTTGGGCCGAATGATCTGGGTCTGCGCTGTAAATTCTACATCATTCTGTGTAAAGACTGGGATCTGGCCATTGTTGGGCCAACCTACAACCCGGCACGATGAGGTCCAATGCATCGGTACACGACACGGAACCTCACTGCGCGGCTCTCCACCCAGGTGCTTTGACCCTCCACTCAATGCTCGACCTAGCCTGATAGCCGGGCCTTCCGATTTTAATTTGAATCAGATATTTTTGCAGAGCATTACGACGCGGTAAATGTTAAATCTCTTGATGTGCCAATTTAGTTCAGTGACATTTAAGATGTTAATTCATTGAAGTGAAGATCACTTACGATAATGTCAGCCCTGCGTGACAGGTTTAAAAAAAAAATCAACATGCTCTATCAAAGAAATGTTACCTCACGCGTGAGGTTGTTATTTCCCTGTGGACACTTCAGGACCTGCTGTTAAACATCACTTTCTTTGTGATCTAATTAGGATGGGATATGATCTTTATGAAATATGAGGAATGTTCATTGATGGCCTTTATAATATGACGGGTCCGCCTTTTGTCCTTTAACTATTGACGTTCTTCAACCCATTGTCTCCTCTCATCTCAGGTGGAGGTCCCTCACCTTCTCCGCGTCTAACAATGCCTCCCAGAGGCTTGTCTCATGCAGAGCACTTCCCTTCCTCTCAGATTTCTACGAAGCACATCCAGCAATTCAATGAACGGAAGAACTCACATTTATTTAGAAGTCGCACAACACCAGGTTATAGTCCAACAGTTTTATTTGAAATCACAAGCTTTCGGAGCGGCTGCTCCTTCATCAGGTGAAGTCACCTGACGAAGGAGCAGCGCTCCGAAAGCTTGTGATTTCAAATAAAACTGTTGGACTATAACCTGGTGTTGTGCGACTTCTCACTTTTATTTAACAAGATACTATATAGCTATTCCTAAATTACCACGGTGACGACACTTCAAAAGTGCTTCGTTGGCTGTAAAGCGCTTTGTAACGTCCTGAGGTCGTGGAAGGCGCTGTAGAAAGCAAGTCTCTTTCTTTCTTTTATACAGGGCCTTGGTGAGACCACACCTGGAGTACTGTGTGCAGTTTTGTTCTCCTTACCTCAGAAAGGATATACTTGCCACAGAGGGAGTGCGGCGAAGGTTCACCAGACTGATTCCTGGGATGGCAGGACTGTTGTATGAGGAGAGATTGGGTCGACTAGGCCTGTATTCACGAGAGTTTAGAAGAATGAGAGGGGAATTTTCCTCAGATCTGCTCACACTCCACCGTCGTAACTTGGCCGGAAGTGTGGCGGAAATAGGGTGTTCCAAAGGCTAGGGCTTACTTTTGTACAAACGAGAAGGCTGAGTGGTGACCTGATAGTAGATCTTTAAAATTGTGAAGGGGTTTGATAGGGTAGACGTAGAGAAGATGTTTCTACTTGTGGGGGGAGACTAAAACTATGGGTCATAAATCTAAGAAATCATGAAACATATAAAATTATGACAGACTGGATGCAGGGAGGATGTTTCCCCTGGCTGGGGGGTGTAGAACGAGGGGTCACAGTCTCAGGATACGGGGTAGAACATTTAGGACTGAGATGAGGAGAAATTTCTTCACTCAGAGGGTGGTGAACCTGTGGAATTCTCTACCACAGAAGGCTGTGGAGGCCAAGTCACTGAATATATTTAAGAAGGAGATAGATAGATTTCTAGACATAAAAGACATCAAGGGGTATGGGGAGAGAGCGGGAATATGGTATTGAGATAGAGGATCAGCCATGATCATATTGAATGGTGGAGCAGGCTCAAAGGGCCAAATGGCCTACTCCTGCTCCTATTTTTCTATGTTTCTATGTTTTTCTATCTTTCTTTCTTTCTTTCTCCCTTTCTCTCTCTCTTTCTCTCTTTCTATTTTTCTCTCTCTCTTTGGACTGGATTTTGTCTTGGGGTCGGGTTGGGGTCGTGTTACCCACATTTCGTGTTGCCCCCCCGACTCCAGATTAATGTGGATGAATGATGCAATTTTCACTTAATTGGGTAATTGAGTTCCAGCATGTGGGAACCCATGAACCAATTAGTGGTTTCAGACTGAAAGTCACCTCTGATGATGTCATCATTGCAGGTCAGAGACTGACTGCCTGGTCTCAGAGATTGCCTGGCTTTTGCTGTGAGAGGACCTGGATGCAAAATGAGCAGCAGCTCCAACACAGAGGAGAGAGAGAGAGAGAGAGAGAGAGAGAGGAGAGAGAGAGAGAGAGAGAGAGAGAGAGAGGAGAGGAGAGAGAGAGAGAGAGAGAGAGAGAGAGGAGAGAGAGAGAGAGAGAGGAGAGAGAGAGAGAGAGAGAAAGATTGAGAATTTTTTTTGCATCCAGGTCCTCTCACAGCAAAGGCCAGGCAGTTTCTGAAGACCTTCAATGCAGCAGCATCAGAGGCGACTTTCAGACCTAATACTACTACTACCTTCATCACATCTCCGTTGTAATAGTGGACCTGCAGCTGATAGTCAGCTATCCACTTGTGCTCCCGCCAGGTTTCACTGGCGTGTTTCACATCAGGCGTACTTCACGTCGGAAAAGGGTTAAACTAGCTAAAACGTTTCAAAATGGCATTACAGAGCCAATTTAGGGATAGTTAAGAGCGTTAATGGCCTCTCGCGCCTCTTGGAGTTGGGATGGGGTCGGGACCCCCGAATCTGTAACTTTAACCCCCCACATGCCTCCAAACCCGACTCCACGGGTCAGTGAAAATCCAGCCCCAATTGTCTCTCTTTCTCACTTTCTTTTTTTTCACTGTCGCTCTTTCTTTCCTCTCCTCTTCATCCTTCCTCGCTAAATCCTCTTAAGCTTGAAATAAGTTTAATCTTCCCTGCACGTGTTAAAATCAAAACTCATTGCGCTGTCTCTAAGCTAAGTATTCTTTCTCAGGGCCTCAGAGCCATCGAACTCCTTGGCTTCTCCACTCTTCCCTTCCTCTTAAAATCTACCAACTTATAAAAGTTGGTGTTGCACAACTACTGGTCCTGGTTTATCTGGCCTCGTCCCCTACTCGTTCAACAATCGTGGTGTCTTTGGGCTGTGACCTTTACCTAGGTTTCTGAGTAATAATGAAACACAAATCACTTTCTCAATCACGGGTCCTCCTCATTTGAAGGAATATGTTGGTCTCTGGGAGTGAGCAGGACTTCTGGAGGAGGGTCAGATGACAACAGAAACCACAAAGACAAAGCTGAACTGCTTTACGGGTCTCATCTTAAATGTTGGATTACGGTTTCACACTCACACTCCATTTATAATTTTAGAGTAAGGTCATCCATCAGAAGAACGAGGATGTGGAACGCTCTATCAGAAATAGTAGTGGAGGCGGACTCCAGAATAGCCTCTAAGAGGGAAGTGGATAACTACTTGAAAAAGAAAAATTTGAAATGGTACGGGGAAAGGACAAGGGGAACAGAACAATGTGGACAGCTCTTTTAAAGAGCTGACAGGGTATGGTAGCATTGTGGTTATGTTACCTGACTGATAATCCAGTAGGCCTGGACTAGTGACCCGGTAAGATGTGAGTTCAAATCCCACCACGGCAGCTGGGGAATTTAAATTCTAGTTCGTTAAACAAATCTGGAATTTAAAAAGTTAGTATCAGTAATGGAGACTGTGGGCTGGATTTTCAATGACCCATGGAGTCGGGTTTGGAGGCATGTGGGGGGTTAAATTTGCGGGGTCGGGGTTTCCGCCTCCACGCAATTTTGACAAAATCGGTCGCGGGGTTCCCGACTCTGTCCCGCCTCCAAGAGGTGGGAGAGGCCATTAAAGCCCTTAACAAGCTCTAAATTGGCTCTGTAATGCCATTTTGAAACGTTTTAGCTAGTTTAACCCTTTTCTGACGTGAAGTACGCCTGGTCTGAAACACTCCAGTGAAACCTGGCGGGAGCACAAGTGGATAGCTGACTATCAGCTGCAGGTCCACTATTACAACAGAGATGTGATGAAGGTAGTAGTAGTATTAGGTCTGAAAGTCGCCGCTGCTGCATTGAATGTGTTCAGAGACTGCCTGGCCTTTGCTGTGAGAGGACTTGGATGCAAAAAAAAAATTCTCTCTCTCTCTCTCTCTCTCTCTCTCTCTCCTCTCCCCCCCCCCGCCCCCATATTTTGCATCCAGGTACACTCACATCAAAAGCAAGCCAGGCAGGTCCTCTCTCACCAACAGTCTCTGAGATTAGGCAGTCAGCAATGATGACATCATCAGAGGCGACTTTCAGACTGAAAACACTAATTAGTTCATGGGTTCCCACATGCTCCAACTCAATTGCCCAATTAAGTGAAAATTGCATCATTCATCCACATTAATCTGGAGTCGGGGGGGAAACACGAAATGCGGATGACACGACCCCAACCCGACCCCAAGACAAAATCCAGCCCTGTGAAACTACCGGATTGTCGTAAAAACCCCAACTGGTTCACTAATGTCCTTTAGGGAAGGAAATGCTGTTGTTCTAGCCTACATGTGACTCCAGACCCACAGCAATGTGGTTGGCTCGTAACTGCCCTCTGAAATGGCCCAGTGAGCCACTCTAGCTGTATCACATCATCTACGACAAAGTCAGCACTGCGGGAGCACCTTCACCACAATGACTGGGGCTCACCACCACCTTCTTCAAGGGCAATTAGGGATGGGCAATAAATGCCAGCCTTGCCAGCGACGCCCACATCCCGTGAACAAATAAAAGAAACAAGGCACGATGGGCCAAATGGCCTCCTTCTAGGCTGCAACATCCTATTCTATAAGATGGATACTTTGGCTCAAAACATTCGGTTTAATATCATTGAAATAGTAGAAAATAGGAAGCTGGAAGATATAAGGGATACGGAACACAGGAGGGGAGGATGACCTCCAACAACACAATCCGAAAACATCCTCAGTAAATATCTCACTACCCTGATCTGACAACTTATCGTTTATATTATCTTAAAAACCAAAAAGTTGCTGAGCATGAAATCAATTTTTGTATTCAAACATCAAAGAGAATATTTTACCTGCTGTCTAGCACAGATCCCATGTAGAAAGCTCCATGTCACTCAACTTAACACTCCAAACTAGGCGCAATCGGAGGAACATTAAAACAGACAATAGCTGATGGACCTTCCAGGTTTGGCTAATAAATTCTACCTTGAATGGCATAGGATTCCTCCACCTGATTCTGCCGTGACATAAAATGGTCCCTCGAGCTACAGTCTGCTTTGATTGGACCTGAATAAGAACATAACATAAGAAATAGGAGCAGGAGCAGGCCAAGCGGCCCCTCGAGCCTGCTCCGCCATTCAATGAGATCATGGCTGAACTTCTACATCAACTCCACTTTCCTGCCCTGTCCTCGTATCCCTCGATTCCCTTAGTGTCCAAACATCTATCGATCTCAGTGTTGAATATACTCAACGACTGAGCATCTACAACCCTCTGGAGATCCCCCTCTCTTCCAAAGCCCATTCCCCTCTTCCTGACCCCTATTTATTCCCCTTCTCTCTCTGGCCCCATTATCCTCTCCCTGACCCCCATTTTCCCTCTTTCGCTGACCCCCCCATTCCCCCAATCTCTCTCCGACCCCCATTCCCCAGTCTCCCCATCCACCGACCCCCACTGCCCCTCTCTTCCCCCGAGCCTCCTGCGCTCATTGAGAAAATTTCACCGAAACGCAGCAAGGCCACAAGATGAGACTGGAGCGCACAACTCCAAAAGCAAACATGATGAAATGAGGTTAACATGCCATCCCAGCGAATAAATTTAGCAACTGCATTGTGGCGTAGGGATTGCATTCTCTATCTGGTCACATAACATTAGTTTCTCTCCCTTGCAATGGCTCACATCTCGTCTTGTAATTTTCCCTGCTTCTCTCCCACTCTAGTTCTTCTGTGTCTTTCCTTGTGGCTTTTGTGTTTGGTTTTTACTCTTTCCCTTTCTCTTTGCGATGCTTTCTCTGTCGGTGATCACTTGTATCTTGCTGGGGCCAATTTTAACGGTGGATACCCGTCGTAAACGGGGTGGTAACGGCATGAAAATGGTGGCGAGCCGTTTGTCGCCCTGTTCAGCTTGGTGCGGAGGCTGCCGCCATCTTGTTTGGGGCCTTTAGATGGGCGGCCAGAGCGCCGGCCTGTTTCAGGGAGACCACTTTTACAAAAACGGGGTCCCGTGACGTACATATGCCGGCGCCAAGCAGGTGCTCCACTGTAGCTCGTCGGTTTGGTGCGGCGGGAAGTTGGCCAGCTTCTGCACCGAGCCAGACGTAAACTGGGCCTATTTGGAGGGGGGCAGAGCAAATCCTGTGGTTGTTGCGGGGGGGGGGGGAGGGGTGCGGAGGGGGCGAGAACAGGGTGGCATGAATGATCCTCCTTGGCCCCACAAAAAGACACCTTTTCGTGAAGGACCTTTAGTTAGGTCTCTCAACACCTGGAGAACAGTAGAATTAGCATTCACTTCGCATGCTCTGCCCATTTCTCCATGAAATTTGTAATCAGGGTCCTACAACCGGCGTTGGACCCCAAATTGCCGATTTAAATAGTCTCCCATCCGACTTGTTCAGGGGTGTTGGGCGGCCATTTAAAAGCCTGCGTGAAAAATTTTGGAAATTCAGGCGAAGCCCTTCCCTTCGATACCGCCTCACCCCGATGCCCAAGAATACGAACCTTTCCCTCCTGCACCAGCCCTGCAGCCATACAACGACCTTCCTAATCTTCCTCTCCTTAACCTGTCCGCACAGAAAGCACTCCTGAGCTTACAAGCTTTCAGGACTTGCTTTTCAATCTAGGGCCTAACTCCTTCAGTTCCCTTTGCAATACCTCAAAAATACTTGAAACTATGGGGGTGATTTTGTGACTGGGGGCGAGTTGGAGGCGGGACTGCTGCTTGTCGGGTTTCAGTCCCGCCTCCATCGAGTTGTGGCCAACCCACACCATTTTCCCTTGAGTGACCTGGTTAAGCCCGCCCAGTGGGCTGAGCAGGCCAATTAAGGGAAAGCTGGTTGCAGAGCACGTCACCGTATGACGTGTCATCTGTCAAAAATTTTTGACAGATGAATTGTCATCGTTTGCCAGCTCTGTGAAGCTGTCAAACACTGACAATCTCTGCAGTTTGATGATGTCTTGCATTCAAGACCTCATCAACCTTCTTTCTTTTAAAGAATTGAGATGTTTGTTGCATCTGAGAATGCAACGGCCATCTCTCATCTGCAACACGGAGGTGCGAGACTCTCCGTATAGAAACCGACTGAAGCCTGCAGGAAGAAACAAAGGTAAGTACACTTTTAAAAACACTTAGGGCTTGCCTCAGATACTCACCTCTCCACTCTTGCACCCATCACTTACCTTCACACCACACATTCGCACCTCCCCAGACCCCCGCAGACCTAGTACTTGCCTCGCTGAGCTGGCGGGTTTTGGAGCCGTCGGGAAGCCCACACTTGTGAGGGCAAAAAGGGGATAATCCTATTTTCTGCCTGTTAACTACCTGTTAACAGGCAGTTAATAGGCTTTAATCCCTTCCCACCTCCAAGGAGACGGGACCCGGCGCGGGACAGCTACCCGCCTCCTGGGAAGATGGCATGGAGGCGGGTTGGGGGTGGGTTTGCCACCCGCCCCCAAATTCTGCCACTTTCCCGGCAGTCCCGCCTCCATACCCGCCTCCTCAGGGCTGAGAAAATCGCCCCCTATGTCATTGGTTCCAATGTGCACCATGACGTTTGGATACTTTCCCTTCCTTTCCAGATGCTTCTCTACACATTCTGTGATATCCATCACCCTGGTAACAGGGAGGCAACATACCATTTCAGACTCCCAGTCACGACCGGAACAAAAAAATAGGGACCTTGACGACAGGATCCTCCAGTACTACCACGCTCCTATTCTTGCGGTCTACCTGCCTCTCATCCCTTGGATAGCCACTTGTTCCACAAAGCCGCAATGCTGATCAGGGACACTGCCCAGCTCATACTAAGTATCTAATGGACCGTTCCAGTAACTCAAGGGTTCCTGACACCTCTCAGTTCCAACTCCCACTGCTGCCAATGTGGATGTTCACCTACTTGTCCCTTTCTACATCGTCCCCGTGTCCTGAACTCTGTCTAACACTGCATCTTGGGTGACCACATTCTAGAGAGTACAGTCCACAAACCCCTCACCCTCTCTGATAGAAACATAGAAACATAGAATCTAGGAGCAGGAGTAGGCCATTCGGCCCGTCGAGCCTGCTCCGCCATTCAATACGATCATGGCTGATCATCCAAATCCAGTACCCTGTCCCTGCTTTAATCCCCACAGTACACATATCCCACCCTACCCCCGTAACCCCACGTATTTAATTCCCCCTAACATATCCCATCCTATCCCCATAACCCCACATATTTAATCCCCCCTAACACTAAGGGTCAATTTATCATAGCCAAATCAACCTAACCCACACATTTTTGGACTGTGGGAGGAAACCGGAGCACCCGGAGGAAACCCACGCAGACACAGGGAGAATGTGCAAACTCCACACAGACAGTCACCCGAGGTCAGATTCGAACCCGGGTCTCTGGCGCTGTGAGGCACCAGTGCTAACCACTATGCCACCGTGTTGCCCATTGATGGACAATTGCTGCTCCAGCACAGAGATCCTCCACGTCACAGACTCAATTTTCCGACGCTTAGTGAACATGTGCTGCCCCGGGAGATACTGAGGGTCCACAATGGCCCACACCTCGCACTCCACGTACATCACAAGGGTTTCCCCGTACTGCCAGACCTTTGTATCCAATGTAAAGATCGTGTTGGCCTGAACTCCCACTCATGTCAAACTCTCACAAGGAACAAACACCACTTACTCACTTCACGCAAGTATTAATTCTAGAAAAGCAAAGGCCTTGATATTAACCCACACCCGCCCCCACCCCGCCCACATGATGGGCGGGAGAGAATTGGGGGTGGGGCTACAAGATGTTAATGAGGTCCCGTCTGCCGTTATGATCGGCAGGACCTCTGTGTCCCCGGCACTAATGGGTTCTGTGGACGTTTTTAACCTCCTCCCCCCTGCACCTTCCCCACATCCCCGTAAATATTGGGGGGCGAAAACTGTCCAACTGCACCTCGAGCTTAACTTAAGACATATATCGCCAGTCTTTCATCATCAGTGGGTCAAAGTCCTGGAATTCCCGACCTAACATCATTGTGGGAGCACCATCACCACACGGACTGCAACAGTTGAAGGAAAGGACCCACCATCACCTATGTCAGGAGTGTGATGGAATACTCTCCACTTGCCTGGATGAGTGCAGCTCCAACAACACTCAAGAAGCTCGACACCATCCAGGACAAAGCAGCCCGCTTGATTGGCACCCCATCCGCCACCTTAAACATTCACTCCCTCCACCACCGGCGCACCGTGGCTGCAGTGTGTACCATCTACAAGATGCACTGCAGCAACTCGCCAAGGCTTCTTCAGCAGCACCTCCCAAACCCGCGACCTCTTCCACCTAGAAGGACAAGGGCAGCAGGCGCATGGGAACACCACCACCACAGAGTTCCCCTCCCAGTCACACACCATCCTGGCTTAGAAGTATATCGGCCGATCCTTCATCGTCGCTGGGTCAAAATCCTGGCACTCCCTCCCTAACAGCACTGTGGGAGAACCTTCACCACACAGGACTGCAGCAGTTCAAGAAGGTGACACCCACATCCCAGGAACACCCGATTTTAACTCCGGGTGGATTCCCCGCTCAGGCCTGAGTTAAAATTACAGTCGGGTCTCAATATTGTCATCGGGCCGCAACACGCATATGTAAAGAAGGACCCCGTTGGCTCCGGGTGCCTGTCCTCGCTGCCTGCTCAGGAGAGCAGGTTAAAATTGCAGATGTTGCCATCATGGCGGCTAACGGACAGGTAAGAGCCAGGGGACGATTTTAACTGCCCACCCGCCGGGTTTCTGCTGAGCGAGTAGAGTTATAAATGGCCTTTTTCCTGTTTCAAAGCATTCTTACATCACCATAGCATCCAGTTCGTTATTAAAGTAATTTATTTTAATTATGTGTGGACAATAATTAAACAAATACGTTAGCACGAGTGCGCAACACTCTATCATTTCAATTTGCCTTTCCAGTACAAAATAATTCCCTTATTATACCCTGATGAGAATAGAATGACAATATTAGTCTTATAATAGTCTCTTTATTAAGGATAATTTTAGTGTGGATTTCAACTGTCATTAGCGCAATTTTCATTGACGCCATAATAAATGCAATTTGAAAAAAGCAGATGGGGATTCGGAGAAAAGTACTGCAATTTAAGCTCTGAGTTCAAACAAAGTTCAGAACCCATTAAGCTTTGTTCCCGTGCTTTATGAAATCCTCTGTTCAATCGCAGCCCTATTCCATCTATTCCGATTTATTTTTTTCGGTGAAGTTTTGCGCCCTGGTTGGTTGGAGTGCCACATTCCCCGCCTGCCTCCCACTTCAGACACAGCGCAGGTAGCGGTCCCGCCACTCGGCCCCGGCAGTGTGCCTTCCTTTAGTCAGACTGTTCATCCCGTGGGCCCACGCCCATTATAAACTGGGCCAAACCCATCTCACACGGTAAGAACATAAGAACATAAGATCATGGCTGATCATCGACCTCAACTCCACTTTCCCGCCCTATCCCTTGATTCCCCTAGAGTCCAAAAATCTATCTATCTCATAAGAACATAAGAAATAGGAGCGGGAATAGGCCACTCTGGCCCCTCGAGCCTGCTCCGCCATTCAATAAGATCATGGCTGGTCTTGGTCTCAAAGCCACTCTGCTGCCCGCTCCCCATAACCTTCACTCCCTTATCTTGTAAAAATCTGTCTATCTCCACCTTAAATGTATTTAATGACCCAGCCTCCACGGCTCTCTGGGGCAGAGAATTCCACAGATTTACGACCCTCTGAGAGAAGAAATTCCTCCTCATCTCAGTTCTAAAAGGGCGACCCTTTATTCTGAAACTATGCCCCCGAGTTCTAGATTTCCCCACGAGGGGAAACATCCTCTCTGCATCTACCTTGTCGAGCCCCCTCGGTATCTTATATGTTTCAATAAGATCACCTCTCATTCTTCTAAATAGGCGGAAGAGTCTGAAAATGCAAGGAACACTCAACCAGTCAGGCATCGTCTGTGGAGAGAGAAACAGAACTCGGTGCCCTGGGGAGGGTCTTGTGAGGAGTTTTCACAGAATCACAGAATCCCCACAGTGCAGATAGAGGCCATTTCAGCCCATCAAGCCTGCACCGACACATATCCCACCCTATCCCCATAACCCCACGTATTTAATCCCCCTAATCCCCCTAACACTAAGGGTCAATTTATCATAGCCAAATCAACCTAACCCGCACATCTTTGGACTGTGGGAGGAAACCGGAGCACCCGAGGAAACCCACGCAGACACGGGGAGAATGTGCAAACTCCACACAGACAGTCAACCGAGGCCGGATTCGAACCCGGGTCCCTGGCGCTGTGAGGCAACAGTGCTAACCACTATGCCACCGTGTTGGCCGGGAAACCCGGCCGGCCAGGATTAAACCGGAAGACAGTTAAATATGAGGCATGCAGCCTCATTAGAATATTTAAACAGCCAACTCAACTCCTGGAAGCGGGTTGGTTGCCCGCCCGTCCCCGCCCCCCCCCCCCCCATCCCGCCTACGCTAAACCCAGAAATGAACGGGTTGGGGTCGGGTTGGAGATTTTAAAAATTTTAACATCCCGCCCATCCCAACCCACCCATTTCTTGGGGTTAAAGTTACCCTAACGTTTCAGGTCGATGACCTTTCATCCTCCTTCTGATCGACCTGAAAACTCAACTCTAATTTCTCGCGCCACAGACTCTGCCTGGCCTGCTGAGTGTTTCCAGCACTTTCTGGTTCTGAGTTCAGATTTCCAGCCTCCACAGTGTTTTGCTTTTGTTTAACGGAAGAGCCTGAATTACGGAAAGCTAAGGGCTGGATTTTGATACTGGGGTCGGGTTGGGGTCGTGTTATCCACCCGACTGCAATTGGATGTGGGAGATTGATGCGATTTTCACCTAATTGGGCAATCGAGTTCCAGCATGTGGGAACCCATGAACCAATCAGTGTTTTCAGTCTGAAAGTCGCCTCTGATGATGTCATCATTGCTGCTGCATTGAAGGTCTTAAGAGACTGCCTGGCCTTTGCTGTGAGAGGACCTGAAGGCAAAATGAGCAGCAGCAGCCCTATGTCTGCTCCCAGATATTTCTCCTACTACTACTTCTCCATTGTAATAGTGGACCTGCAGCTGATAGTCAACTTTCGAAATGTGCTCCCACCAGGTTTCACATTCATGGTTCAGAACAGGCGTGCTTCACGAAGAACAAGGGTTAAAATCACAAAGGCCTTTCAAAATGGCATTATCGAGCCAATTTAGTGCTTGTTAAGGGCCTTGACAGCCTATCCCGCCTCTTAGAGGCAGACACGATTTAATGAAAATTGCGTGGAGGCGGGATGGAGGCGGACTTGTGCCCGCCCGGCAGTTTTTGCAATTTTAACCCCCCCCACACGCCTCCAAACCCGCCTCCACGGGTCAATGAAAATCCAGCCCGATGGCTCTGAAATCCCTGGGTCGGAGGGGGCTGAAAGCCGAGTTTCCGCTCAGAGGGAGGGGGGCAGGACGTTGGAGCGGAACTCGTTCAATCATTATTCCATCTTTTTTACGGTGACCCTTTAAATTCTGGTGGCGGGGGCGTTCAGCTGTGAGCAGAATACCGCCCTTCCCCCCACCCCCCCCTCCCCCCGATGTCAAGGAGGCACGCCTTGGGGAGTTCCTGAGTTAACCTGGGAAATTACGGCCATTATGCCCTCCATCAGAGTTTAGAAGAATGAGAGGGGAATCTCATTGAAACGTATAAAATTCTGACAGGGCTAGACAGACTGGATGCAGGGAGGATGTTTCTCCTGGCTAGGGGGGGTCTAGAACGAGGGGTCACAGTCTCAGGATACGGGGTAGGACATTTAGGACTGAGATGAGGAGAAATTTCTTCACTCAGAGGGTGGTGAACCTGTGGAATTCTCTACCACAGAAGGCTGTGGAGGCCAAGTCACTGAATACAGGAAACTCTTTATTAACCGGCACCGACGGGACCGGCGTGGTGCCGGTTAATCAAAAAGTCCGGATAACGGAGAGTTATATCTCCCAACGTACGAGAGCCCCGTACACACTGACATGCGCCTGCATTCGGAGCTCCGTCTCCCCGGGGACCGCCAACTGACCATCTGTCGTGTCCGCTGCCTACCCGGGCTGCACATTCCCCTCCCAATCTACACGCTCCGATACAAGGCAAACGCCTCGGGGTTTTTTTTAAAGTTATTTTTAAAGGAGAGATGAAGGAAAACCCCGGTTACCTACTCAAGAATTTTGCCGGTTAAGAGAGATTTCCGGTTATTTGGGTGCCGGTTAAAAGAGAGTTTCCTGTATATTTAAGAAGGAGATAGATAGATTTCTGGACACAAAAGGCATCAAGGGGTACGGGGAGCGAGCGGGAATATGGTATTGAGATAGAGGATCAGCCATGATCATATTGAATGGCGGAGCAGGCTCGAAGGGCCGAATGGCCTACTCCTGCTCCTATTTTTCTATGTTTCTATGTTTCCATACACCAGGCACACCTATTGAAAGTTATTATTGAATCTGCTTCCACCACCCTTTAAGGCAGTGCATTCCACATCACAACAACTCGCTGCAAACATCACATTTTTTTCATGTCGCCTCTGGTTCTTTTGCCAATTACCTTAAATCTGTGTCCTCTGGTTACCGACCCTCCTGCCACTGGAAACAGTTTCTCCTTATATACTCTCTCGAAACCTTTCAGGATTTTGAACACCTCTATTAAATCTCCCCTTGACCTCTTTGCTCTAAGGAGAAGAACCACAGTATCTCCAGTCTCTCCACGTAAGTGAAGTCTTTCAAAGCTGGTATCATTCTAGTAAATCTTCTCTGCACCCTCTCTAAGGCCTGGACTTCCTTCCTAAAGTGCGGTGCCCAGAATTAATTGGACATAATATTCCAGCTGGGGGCTAACCAGTGTTTTATAAAGGTTTAGCATAACTTTATGGCTTTTATACTCCATTCCTCTATTTATAAAGTCAAGGATCCTTTATGCCTCTTTAACAGCCTTCTCAACTTGGCCTGCTACCTTCAGACTTATGTATATATACCCCCAGGTCTCTCTGTTCTTGCACTGGCATTATAATTGTACCATTTAGTTTATATTGCCTCTCCTCATTCTTCCTACCAAAATGAATCACTTTACACTTCTCTGCGTTAAATGTCATAAGAACATAAGAACAGAGAAAATAGAGCAGGAGTCAGCCATACGGCCCCTCGAGCCTGCTCCGCCATTCAATAAGATCATGGCTGATCATCGACCTCAACTCCACTTTCCTGCCCGATCTCCATATCCCTTGATTCCCCTAGAGTCCAAAAATCTATCGCTCTCAGCCTTGAATATACTCAATGACTCAGCATCCACAGCCCTCTGGGGTAGAGAATTCCAAAGATTCACAATCCCCTGAGTGAAGAAATTCCTCCTCATCTCGGTCTTAAATGGCCGACCCCTTATCCTAAGACTGTGCCCCCTAGTTCTAGACTCTCCAGCCAGGGGAAACAACCTCTCAGCATTTACCCTGTCATCTGCCATGTGTCTGCCCATTTCACCAATCTTCAATTTGAATTTAAAAATTAAGCAGACACAGTTGCTCGAGGAGATTTATTTTAATTCACTCACTGAGCAGTTCTCCGTCAGGGCCAATATTGGGCCAGCTTTTGCTGTGGAAGGGCATCTAACGGTGTCTGACAAGTTAGACTTGTTCCTGTGCCCTTCAGCTCGAAACATTTTTGTCCACAAAGTTGCCGAAAGTGCGAGCCGATAACGTCGCAGCGAGGGGAGCGGGGTGTCTGGGACCTGAGTGAACAGGGTGTATATCTCCTTAACCAATCAGATTTAAGGATTGCTAATAAACACAGGCAGGACTGAGAAGGAGGGTGAATTAAAGGGGGTGAATTCAATGTCAAATCAGGTACAGAAAGAGAAATAAGGAGAGGGAAAGAAAGACTGGATTAAGAAAGAGAGAGAAAAGAGAGACAGAACGGAAAAGTAAGAAAATATAAAATTTAAAATTTGACATATTTTAAATCACCCCGAAAAATTCAAAACCTGAAGGAATGAGACTCCACACTTGTAATAATTAATTTTCAGTGCCAGAGAGGTCGACAGGCAGTAATTAACACTTACCATGTCGTTAAAAGGGTACTTATGCTTGTAATGACAAGACGTAACTTCCTGTGGTGACTTTAATGGGCAAATACAGTAAAAAAAAAACAGGGAAGCTATGGGCGTCATTAGCCTCGCCGTTATTTTGACAGCAAATGCTGGCCCACTGCTTCCGATCAAAATAAAATGGTCATGAAGAGTACTACGTCAAAAAAGCAATATGTCAAAATAATGATGTAACTGGAAGGGCCCCTACGATCAACCTAAGAAGTGACAGCTCTGCCTTCGCTGGCCGTGTGCCCCTTCACGAGTAATCCTTTAATCCTTTGTTGATTGCAGAAGTATTTCCCTCATGCTGCCTGATAACAAGAGCCAGAGAGAGAGACAGACATCGGCTGCATGCTCACTCCACACGCGTTGTCTCCATTCCTAAAGACTGGGCAGAGTGTGAGAGTTAAGTCAAGCTGAAAATTGAGTTCTGAGCTGTTACCTTGCAAGCTCTCTTGTGGAGCTGAAGGACTGAAGGAGTCGCTGACTCGTGACTGAGTTGTGTCTGGAGATAGAGGTAGCCACGTGTTGCGGGAAAGGCTGCTGAGAGAGCCAGGAGCCCCGTCTCAAGGAGACTCTCGATATGGAAAGAGCACTCGCACTGCACGGGCTCGGGTAAAGCTGACTGGAGCTGATGAAACTGTTGTGCGACAGGTCATGCAAAAGTAGTGCCAAGAATCATAGAATCAGGCAGCACAGAAGGAGTTCCTTCCTTCTTTCTGTCTTTCTTTCTTTCTTTCTTTCTTTCTTTCTTTCTTTCTTTCTTTCTTTCCTTCCTTCCTTCTTTCTTTCTTTCTTTCTTTCCTTCCTTCCTTCTTTCTTTCCTTCTTTCTTTCTGTCTTTCTTTCTTTCTGTCTTTCTTTCTTTCCTTCCTTCTTTCTTTCTTTCTCTGTCTCTCTTTCTATTTCGTTTCCTCTTTCTTTTTTTTCTGTCTCTTTTTCTTTCTCTCTCTTTACCTCTTTCTTTCCTTTTCTTTCGCTCTCTCTTTCTCTCTCTTTACCTCTTTCTTTACTCCTTTCTTTCTTTCTCAGACGGGAGAATGTCGCATAAGCGCATTAAACATTCGACTGCCAATCCAGCCCCTCTAACTGATCTGATTCATCGCTATGGAGAGCCTCCAACCCCAATGAGAAATGTTGATTCTTCTTGTAAACCACTAACAAGGTGACAGATACACTGAAATGCTGACTTTCAGCTTCGCTAAACTCCATGTGCATTTGGACTATCAAACCCACTCCTTTCTTAATACAACAACAACAACAACTTGTATTTATACAGCACCTTTGACATAGTAAAACGTCCCAAGGCACTGCACAGGAGTATTAAAAGACAAAAAATTTGACACCGAGCCACATAAGGAGAAATTAGGGCAGGTGACCAAAAGCTTGGTCAAGGAGGTAGGTTTTAAGGAGCGTCTTAAAGGAGGAAAGAGAGGTAGCGAGGCGGAGAGGTTTAGGCAGGGAATTCCAGAGCTTAGGGCCCAGGCAACAGAAGGCACGGCCGCCAAAGGTTGAGCGATTATAATCAGGGATGCTCGAGAGGGCAGAATTAGAGGAGCGCAGATATCTCGGGGGGTTGTGGGGCATCTGAACACGATCTACCCAGCCTCTCAGCTTGGGGCAGATTTGCCTGTCTCATAACCTGGGGCTATTGGATCCCCTGGGCACAGCAGATACAGAAAGATCTTTAGGAAGGATGTTAAGGCTTTGGAGAGGGTGCCGAAGAGATTTACTAGAAAGGTACTAGGGATGAGGGACTTCAGTTACGAGGATAGACTGGAGAAGCTGGGGTTGTTCTCCTTCGAGCAGAGAAGGTTGAGAGGCGATTTGGTAGAGGTGTTCAAAATCATGAATGGTTTCGATAGAGTAAATAAGGAGAAACTGTTTCCAGTGGTAGAAGGGTCGGTAACCAGAGAGCACAGATTTAAGGTGATTGGCAAAAGAACCAGAGGCGACATGAGGAAAAACTTTTCAACGCAGCAAGTGGTTGGATCTGGAATGCACTGCCTGAGAGGGTGGTGGAGGCAGACTCAATCGTGGCTTTCAAGAGGGAATTGGATAAGTACCTGAAGGAAAAAAATTTGCAGGGCTACGGGGAAAGGGCGGGGGAGTGGGACTAGCTGAAGTGCTCTTGCAGAGAGCCGGCACGGGCTCGACGGGCTGAATGGCCTCCTTCTGTGCTGTAACCATTCTGAGTCAATCTTTTGGTCCAGAAATCTATTGAATTGCTTCTTGAACCCATTTATACTGCCTGGTTCAATGACTTTTCCTGGTAACCGATTCCCCAATTGTATTAGCGTTAGGATGATAACAACACAGCATCCCCTTCTTACTCCTAACGTTTAACCTTGTGTCTATACACAACCAGACTGAATTCCACCTCTACACATGCAATAACAGCCTCGTTTTTCACTCTAATGAATAGTGATTATCTCCATGAAAGGGGGGGAAAGAAGACAGAAGAGACTCTGAAAAGAGAAGGGGTTAATTGAGGTTGCCTAGTGGATAAGTTATTTGAAAGTGCAATGTTTGAGTGCCTTATGTAGCCTAACTATTCCGGGTGGACAGGGATGGTTGTAAGGAGCACTTGTGGATTATGAATGACAGTTTAATCAGCATGTATACAGCAATCTCAAAAATGGAATGTCACGCGCTGATACATTGCTCATGTTGATAGGACGGATGGTAACTGCCTTTGAAATTAATGACCTCTTTTATAACCCTCCGTTAGACACAGGCATTGCTTGTGAAATGCCAACCAGGGACCAGATGCAACACATTAAAAAGATGTCATCTTGTGCCATCCTCAGTAGAAATGAACTGCTGGAAAATTTGAAGCATTTATTTTCCAATCAGGCTATGTAAACTAACGAAAAAGAAGGTGTTTGCAATGTAAGAACGGCCAGCAATTGGACCATCCGGTTTCCCCCAACGTGCGCTGTCGCTGATTTTAATCGGAGAAGGGGAATTGTGCGATGCAGTGGACTAGAAACATAGAAACATCGAAAAATAGGAGCAGGAGTAGGCCATTCGGTCCTTCGAGCTTGCTCCGCCATTCAATATGATCAGGGCTGATCCTCTATCTCAATACCATATTCCCGCTCTCTCCCCATACCCCTTGACGCCTTTTGTGTCTAGAAATCTATCTATCTCCTTCTTAAATATATTCAGTGACTTGGCCGCCACAGCCTTCTGTGGTAGAGAATTCCACAGGTTCACCACCCTCTGAGTGAAGAAATTTCTCCTCATCTCAGTCCTAAATGTCCTAGCCCGTATCCTGAGACTGTGACCACTCGTTCTAGACCACCCCCTCCCCCCCACCCCGCCCCCCCAGCAAGACCTTTCACCTCTGGGGACTTGGCTTCACATCTAGCTCAAACTAATGGGATGAAAGCATCCTCTGTCTACTGTTTGGAAATAATGGCCCTACGCGAAAAGGATTCGGGTTCCCTAGCTTAGCGGGCCTAATCAATGGGCCAAAAATTCGGCACTTGCCGGGTGAGTACGCACTGTGTACTCACCCGTAAGGCTGCCTGAAGTGCCGGTTTCCTGCATGCACAGCGCATGCGCGGGAAACCGGAACTTCCGGTCTGGTGAAGGGAGCGGTTCAGAGGTGAACCGCGTGCGTGGTAGAGGCTGCGCGCACGCAGCAAACTTAGGTTTTTTTTCAGGTTTCTCCGGGAGGGTAAGTATTGAAGAACCTGCGCTTTTAAAAAGCAGGCGCAGGACCCGTTTTCAACAAGGTAAGTGGTTAATTAAGTATAATTTAAAAAAATTTTCAACAGGTTTATCTTTTTTAGATACTTTAAAGAAAGGTAAGTTTATTTTTAGCACTGTTAAACAGTATTTAAAATTTTTCAAAAATTTAAATTTTTGTTTAAAGTAGTTAATTTATTTAACTTATAGTTATTTTATAAATGTGATGCTTTTTTTAAAATTTATTTTAAGTTTAGCTGTTCTTTTGGGGCCGATTTCAATTCACAGATTTGACAGGTCTCCTGTCAAATCTATGAATACATAGATACATAGAAGATAGGAGCAGGAGTAGGCCATCCGGCCCTTCGAGCCTGCTCCGCCATTTAATGAGATCATGGCTGATCCTTCAATTCAGTATCCCGTCCCCGCCTTCTCTCCGTAACCCTTAACCCCTTTTGCCTGTAGAAATATATCTAATTCCCTCTTAAATATATTTAATGAGCTGGCGTACACTGCCCTCTGTGGCAATGAGTTCCACAGGTTCACCACTCTCTGAGTGAAGAAATTCCCCCTCATTTCTGTCCTAAATGGTTTAGCCCTTATCCTTAAATTATGTCCTCTAGTTCTGTTCTCACCCGCCAAGGGAAACATTCCTTCTGCATCTAATCTGTCTAGACCTGTCAGAATTTTATACACTTCTATGAGGTCCCCTCTCAATCTTCTAAACTCCAGTGTGTACATCCCTAAACTACATAGTCTCTCCTCATAGGTCAATCCCACCATTCCTGGTATCAGCCTGGTGAATCGCCGCTGCACCCCCTCCATGGCAAGAACATCTTTCCTCAGATGAGGCGACCAAAACTGTACACAGTACTCGAGGTGTGGTCTCACCAGTGCCCTGTACAGCTGCAGCAAGGTATCCCTGTTCCTGTATTCCAACCCTTTTGCTATGAAGGCCAGCATACCGTTTGCCTTCTTGACCGCCTGTTGCACCTGCATGCTCGCCTTCAGTGACTGGTGTACAAGAACACCCAGGTCTCTCTGTACTTCCCCCTCTCCCAATTTATTGCCATTTAAATAATAATTTGCCCTCCCGTTCCTGCACCCAAGGTGGATAACTTCGCACTTGTCCACATTATAGTGCATCTGCCATTTATCCGCCCAATCACCCAGTCTGTCCAAATCGCTCTGGAGCTTCCTGGTCTCCTCCTCTGAGCCCACCCCCCCTCCTAGTTTAGTGTCATCTGCAAATTTGGAAATGCTGCATTCGACTCCCTGATCCAGGTCATTAATATAAATTGTGAACAGCTGGGGACCCAGGACAGATCCCTGTGGTACCCCACTTGTTACTGCCTGCCATTCAGAAAATGAGCCGTTTATTCCAACTCTCTGTTTTCTATCTGACAGCCAGTTCTCTATCCACGTCAATACTTTCCCCTTTATCCCATGAGCTTCAATTTTCCATGCTAATCTTTTATGTGGGACCTTATCGAAGGCCTTTTGGAAGTCCAGGTACACCACATCTACTGGCTCTCCCCCATCTATTTTACCAGTTACTCCCTCAAAAAATTCCAATAGATTAGTCAAGCACGATTTACCCTTTGTAAATCCATGTTGACTCTGTCCTATCCTGTCCCCATTTGCTAAGTGCTCGGCTATTTCATCCTTAATGATGGACTCCAGCATTTTGCCCACAACTGATGTAAGGCTTACAGGTCTGTAATTACCTGCTTTTTCCCTACCCCCCTTTTTGAATAGTGGGGTAACGTTAGCTACCCTCCAATCCATGGGCACTGTTCCCGAGTCTAATGAATTCTGAAAAATCATGCTTAGTGCATCCGCTATCTCTAGGGCCACCTCCTTCAGTACCCTAGGATGCATGTTATCAGGCCCTGGGGATTTGTCCGCCTTCAATCCCTTTAGCTTCCTTAACACCATATCCTTAGAGATATTGATTTGCGTCAGTTCCTCCTTTGCCAATGTCCCTATTTTTCCCGATATCCCAGGGAGGTTTTTTGTGTCTTCCTTCGTAAAGACTGACCCAAAGTATGCATTTAGTTGGTCTGCCATTTCCTTATTTCCCATTATATATTCCCCCGTATCTGACTGCAATGGACCAACTTTGGTTTTCACCAGTCTTTTCCTCTTGATATACTTATAAAAGCTTTTGGAGTTAGTTTTTATATTTTCCGCCAGCTTGCTTTCGTAAGCTATTTTGCCCTTCTTGATTAAGCCCTTTGCCCTCCTTTGCTCTATCTTAAACTGTTCCCAATCTTCCGCTCTGGCGCGTTTTTTGGCTATTTTATATGCCCTATCTTTGGATTTTATGCTGTCTCTAATTTCCCCTGTTATCCACGGTTGAGTCACCTTTTTAGATTTCCTTTTATGCCAGATTGGTATAAACAATTTTTGCAATTTTGTCATTCTATCTTTAAATGCTTGCCATTGTTTATCTACCTCCAGTCCTCCCAGGAACGTTGTCCAATCAGACCTACTCAGTTCCCGTCTAATGGCATCATAATTCCCCTTGTTTAAATTCAGGACCTGAGTCTCTGAGTCAATTTCTTCGCTCTCCATTTCGAGTGAGAAATCGATCATGTTATGATCGCTCTGACCCAAGGGTCCCCGTACAACAAGATTACTAATTAGTCCCTTCTCATTGCACAGTACCCAGTCCAATATAGCCTGTTCCCGAGTTGGTTCCTCGACATATTGATCCAGATAACCATCCCTTAAACACTCAAGGAATTCCTCCTCCTCATTATTTTTACTGATTAGGCTAGTCCAATCTATATGTAAGTTAAAGTCACCTATGATGACAGCTGTGCTCTTATTGCACGCTTCTCTAATTTCCCTCGTGATGCCCTCCCCAACCTCTATTTTACTATTTGGAGGCCTATATACCACTCCTATTAATGTTTTTCGCCCCTCGCTATTTCTTAGCTCCACCCATATAGATTCTGTATTAACTGAGTTAATATCCTTCCTTTCAATTGCATTTATCCCCTCTTTTACCAGCAATGCTACCCCTCCTCCCTTTCTTTTTTGTCGATCCTTCCTAAATACTGAATACCCCTGTATGTTAAGCTCCCAGCCCTGCTCACCCTGCAACCATGTTTCCGTAATCCCAATTAGATCATAATTATTAACCTCTATTTCCACAGCTAATTCATCTACCTTGTTCCTGATGCTTCTCGCATTAAGGTATAAAACCCTCAGGCTTTTTTTATGCTCACATTTTTTATGAATTTGTTTGGCCCTTTGTTTTTTGTTCCTCTCCTTTTTACCATTTATTTCTGTCTGCCTTTCACTTTCCTCTATTTCACTACATGGGTTTCTAGCCCCCTGCCATACTAGTTTAAATGCTCCCGAACTGCTTTATCAAAATTTACCCCGAGAACCTCAGTTCCATCTTTGCACAGGTGTAGACCGTCCCTTTTGTATAGGTCACACCTACCACAAAACTGGTCCCAATGCCTCAAAAATTTAAAACCCTCCCTCTTACACCACTGCTCAAGCCACGTATTTAGCCTAACTATCCTGTTCTCTGTACTCTTACTAGCACGTGGCACTGGTAGTAATCCAGAGATTACTACCTTCGAGGTCCTACTTTTTAGCTTGGCTCCTAACTCCCTAAATTCTACTTGTAGGACCTCTTCCCTTTTTTTAGCTACGTCGTTGGTACCAACATGTATCACGACAACTGGCTGTTCCCCCTCCCCCTCCAGAATGTTCTGCACCCGCGCCGAGACATCCTTGACCCTTGCACCAGGGAGGCAAATTACCATCCTGGAGTCTCGGTCGCGACCACAGAAACTCCTATCTATTCCCCTTACAATCGAATCCCCTATTACTATAGCCCTGCCACTCTTTTTCCCTCCCTTCTTTGCAACAGAGCCAGTCATGGTGCCATGAGCCTGGCTGCTGGTGCCTTCCCCCGATGAGTCATCCCCCCCGACAACAGCACCTAAGGCGGTGAACCTGTTGCTGAGGGAGACAACCCCAGGGGATTCCTGCACTACCTTCCTGCCCTTGCTCTGCCTTTTGGTCACCCATGTACTATCTACTCTGGCCTTAACCTGCGGTGTGACCAACTCACTAAATGTGCTATTCACAACCCTCTCAGAATCGTGGATGCTCCAAAGTGAGTCCATCCGCAGCTCAAGGGCCGTCATGCGGTCCCACATGAGCTGCAGCTGGACACACTTCCCGCACACATGGTTGTCAGGGACACAGGAAGCGTCCATGATTTCCCACATGTTACAGGAGGAGCATGACACAGGTCCGAGCTCTACTGCCATGACTTAACCCTTATATTACTTATTAATTTTCTAGTTTTAGTTTATTTATTGACTTTTGTTTTCCCGAAGCTTACTTAGACCAATGTATACTGTACTCCTCTTATTCCTTTTTAAACTAACCAAATCGCACTAGTTTTAGTTGTACTTTCTAGGAAGGTTTGAGGAAAGTACTTACCAGTTAGTCTTACCTCCCTGGTCTTTCGCTGACTTCCCGGTCTTGTGTCCCCTTGGTCCTACGCCGACTTCCCGCTCCTCCCGGTTCCTGCTCTGCTGAAAAGAAACTGAGACCAAAAAATTTGTGACCTCTGTTTTTAGACTGCTAAAAGACTAGTAGGTTAGAGGAGGAGGGCGGGTGGGGGTTCCTACTCTGTAGGAACTCGGGTTTAAGCCACCACCCTCCTTAAATGCCGCTCCAACCAGGTCCGCTCCTCCTTCCCCGCTGCCGACCGCTCTGTGGGAGAAAAAGAAAGAAAGGCTCCTCCTCCGCCGCTGTCGACGCTGGTCTGAGGCCTACCTGAGCCTCGGGGCTCCCTTTATCGACTCGCCGCCGCTCCCGCCGCTCCAACCAGGTCCGCTCCTCCTTCCCCGCTGCCGACCGCTCTGTGGGAGAAAAAGAAAGAAAGGCTCCTCCTCCGCCGCTGTCGACGCTGCCATTGGCTCTCCATGGCCCACGTGATCCCAGGGAACGCATCGCACTAACTGCGCCCCTGGAACACGCAAGCACTGCGCACCGGCAGTTGGAGCAGGCCCAGGAGCTGAAGTTCCCGTGGGCCCAAAACACAACGGCAGGCGCGGTAGGTAAGTGTGCGCGCGATCCTTACCCCTGCGGCAAGCTGGAGAGGCGAATTTCAGGGCCAATGTCTGCCTGGTGGACATGGGGCAACAGTACAACACTATCTAATGGTGCTCTGACAGCACCTGACTAAAAAAACAAGAGCATGAGATCGAACTAAGGAGAGGGTTTGCTCTCAGCAGCAGTTAAGTGATAACTGAGGGTTGGTTTGGTGCATTGAACTCGATCGGGTAAGAGTTGATTGGTAACTACTGAATAACCTGCAGGGCAGGATAAGCAAGACGAGTATTGTGGTCTATAGGCATTTCTGGATACTGTGAGCGGCCAAGGTAATCACAAATTCAAGAAATGTCTCCAGCTGGACTCACTTAGATGAAAATCTATAGGTTTGAACAGGAGCTGGAGACACTCCACAATATCCGTGAGGAGGAGAGCTTCTGCACTGTACACTCTCAGCATTAACATTCTCCTTACACCAATGTGTAAGGTTGCAATCCTCCAGGAACTGAAGATTCATCTCCAGAGCACTTCTGCGAACAAACCTAGGAGAAAAATCACAGCGCGGGGCATTAAAAAAAATGGTATTCTTTTTTCAGTTCCTTTGAACATTTATTCAGTTATTAATGATAAAAATATTGGAAATGGGAGAAAAAAAGAGGTTTGACTGAGAGACAAACGTCATCCAATCGCGTAACCAAGCGTCTGTTTGCTTCCCAATTAGCCGTGGAAAGGCGGGGGGGCGCCGCGAGGATGCACATAGTGGTGGACCAATGGTGGGGGGGGGGGGAGCAGGGCAGTTAAAGACAGGAAGTCATGTGATGAATCCTCCAGGAATACATCAACCAGAGTTGACAACCCAACCCCTGTGAAGAAGTGTCTTATATTTCACTGTTAAAAGCACTATGTAACAACAACAAATTGCATTTATATAGCACCTTTAATGTAGTAAAATGCCCCAAGGCGCTTCACAGGAGCGTTATCAAACAAAATTTGACACCGAGCCACATAAGGAGATATTAAGGCAAGTGACCAAAAGCTTAGTCAAAGAGGTAGGTTTTAACGAGCGTCTTTTTTCTTATTCGTTTATGGGATGTGGGCGTCGCTGACAAGGCCAGCATTTATTGCCCATCCCTAGTTGCCCTTGAGAAGGTGGTGGTGAGCCGCCTTCTTGAACCGCTGCAGTCCGTGTGGTGAAGGTACTCCCACAGTGCTGTTAGGTAGGGAGTTCCAGGATTTTGGCCCAGCGACGATGAAGGATCGGCCGATATATTTCCAAGTCAGGATGGTGTGTGACTTGGAGGGGAACTTGGAGGTGATGGTGTTCCCATGCGCCTGCTGCCCTTGTCCTTCTAGGTGGAAGAGGTCGCGGGTTTGGGAGGTGCTGCCGAAGAAACCTTGGCAAGTTGCTGCAGTGCATCTTGTAGATGGTACACACTGCAGCCACGGTATGCCGGTGGTGGAGGGAGTGAATGTTTAAGGTGGTGGATGGGGTGCCAATCAAACGGGCTGCTTTGTCCTGAATGGTGTCGCGCTTCTTGAGTGTTGTTGGAGCTGCACTCATTCAGGCAAGTGGAGAGTATTCCATCACACTCCTTACTTGTGCCTTGTAGATGGTGGAAAGGCTTTGTGGAGTCAGGAGTTGAGACACTCGCCGCAGAATACCCAGCCTCTGACCTGCTCTTGTTGCCACAGTATTTATGTGGCTGGTCCAGTTAACTTTCTGGTCAATGGTGACTCCCAGGATGTTGATGGTGGGGGATTCGGCGATGGTAATGCTGTTGAATGTCAAGGGGAGGTGGTTAGTCTTAAAGGAGGAGAGAGAGGTAGAGAGACAATTCCAGGGAGGGAATTCCAGAGCTTAGGGCCTAGGCAGCTGAAGGCACAGCCGCCAATGGTAGAGCGATGAAAATCGGGGATGGGCAATAGGCCAGAATTGGAGGAGCGCAGAGATCTCGGAGGGTTGTAGGGCTGGGTATAAATGCAAGTTGTTGTTGTTAAATCTATGGTCCACCAGTCAAATTGTTCAAGGAGGTGATTTGTGATCAGAAATCGAATATGGAACCTAAAAAAGGTGCAAGGGGTTATATTTCAAGGATGGTCTACGGAAGCAGCTCAGCAAAAAGAGGCTGATGGTAGAGGGAGCAATAGTGGCGCGAATGAGGACTGGATTATTGGAAGCCACAAAAAAGAGACCATGATAATAACAGGGAGGGCTAAAAGCAGGTATGCAAAAAAACACTTGCAGCTGGTGTCAAGGGTAACAGCAAAGGTGTTATAAGCACACCAAGGAAAATAGAGTAGGAAAGGAAGAGCTCGGCTCATTAAAAGTGGATTTATGTATGACGATAGTTCAGCATAGCGACACAGAGCGAGTGCTAAATGAATATTTTACTTAGTTCTTCGCAGTGGCAAAGCCAAAAAAAAAAGAAAGACTTGCATTTCTATAGCGCCTTTTATGACCTCAGGATGTCCCAAAGCACTTTGCAGCCAATGAAGTACCTTTGAAGCGTAGGGTGCGATTTTCCCATTGGAGGCGGGTTTCGGTTTGGGTGGGTTCCAAACCCGCCTCCACTGAGAGGTGGGAAAAAATTGCGATTTTCCCCTAATTGGCCAGTTGATTCCAGAGGTGTGGGTTCCCCTGGGCCAATTCGTGTTTTGGGACTGAAACTCACCTCTGCTGACGTAACTTATCCAGCTTCATTTAAGGGCTGCTTGCTGCCTTGGCTCATTCTACTGGTTTTTGGTCAATGGTGCACCACCTCCAAACCTTTTTCTGCTTCAACAATGGCCAACTCCAAGGCAAGGGCTTCCCCGAGGTTCTCTGATGAGGCGCTGGGAATGCTGGTTGAGGGAGCGAGAGCCAGCAGGGAGGCGCTCTTCCCCTCATCTGGGAGGAAGAGGCCTCCCAAAGAAACCAAGGCTGTCTGGGTACAGCTGGCAAGGGATATAACCTCCAGATCTGTGTGCAGCAGAACATGGATGCAGTGCCGTAAAAGGTCCAATGACCTTGTAAGATCAGGCAAAGTGAGTATACCTTCAGCTTGACCCTCCTTCTGCTTCCCTTCTCCTCTCATCACCAGCACTCTGCATTGTCAACCTCCTCCTCGACATCCCACCTTACAACCCTTGCACCCTTCACCATCCCTCTCACTCTATGTCACTGTTGCAATGCAGGATACAATATAGAGGTGCAGGGAAGACTACAGATTAGTGAAGTGGAGAAATGTAGAGGTCAATATAAATAGAACATTCTGTAATGAAGAACAGAATGGAATTGAAGCCAGAACAATATCCTTCCACCCAAGGGAACGGCAAGAAATAGATGAGGAAACTGGCAAAAGCATTAGTTATACTCTGCCATACGTCACTGGATTTGGAGAAAATATCAGTAGCAAATCTTGACAAGCCAAGAAACTACAGGACAAAGAGTTCAATATTAGTGCAAAAATTGCTCAAACCCATTGTCAGTGAGAATTGGAAAGATACATGCTGTTTAGGGAGAGTCAGGATGGTTTTGTGACAGGTTCTAACTAACTCAATAGAGTTCTTTTGAAAAAAAGAAAGTCTTGCATTGAACCAGCATCTTTCCTGACCTCAGGACATCCCAAAGTGCTTTACAGCCAATTAAGTACTTTTTGAAGTGTAGTCACTGTTGTAATGTAGGAATTGTAGCAGCCAATTTGCGCACAGCAAGCTCCCACAAATGGCAATGTGCTAATGACCAGATAATCTGTTTTAATGATGTTGGTTGAGGAATAAATATTGGCCCCAGGACACCGGGGAGAACTCCCCTGCTCCTCTACAAAATAGTGCCAAGGGATCTTTTATGGCCACCCGAGAGGGCAGACAGGGCTTCGATTTAAGTAGTCACTGTTGCAATGTAGGAAACGCGGCAGCCAATTTGCACAGTCACTGAGGTGGCGGGCAGAGCATCAATAGATATTACATACATCGATTTTCAGAAGGCATTTGATAAGATTCTGCACAAGAGACTGCTAGCCAAAATGAAAGCACTTAGCATTGGAGGTAACTCTTGGTGTGGATAGGAAACAGGTTGGAAAATAGGGGAGGGTGTGGGGGGGTTGATTTTAAATCAGCGATCGAAACAGGCATGAAGTGGACGACTGCACGGCCCACCCGCTCGTGCCACTGTGAGGCCTGAGCCACGTTGAGGCCTAAGCCTCATTAGTATGCTGCTGATGAGCTCTAGCACCTTATGTACATCTTGCTGCAGCTGACTGGTTCTGGAAGGGTGGAAGATGGAATGAACCCCATGTTGGTTGGACCTGTGATGCGGGGAGGTGGGTGGAGACAATCCTAGAGGGGCCCTTGAATGTTGTAGCCTTATCTCCAAGCCACGCTCCCTGTGAGCACAGAGCATGGGACTGTAGAATGTTTCTTTATACCTATTTACTTTGCATCGCCATCTTATGATTCACAAACTATGTAAAGAGCCAAGCCTGTTGCTCGAGCCCAAATCTACGCTGGCACTCCTAGTGGAGTGCTGAGGGAATGCTGCACTGTCGGAGACGCCATCTTTCAGATGAGACGTTAAACCGAGGCCCCATCTGCCCTCTCAGGTGGACGTAAAAGATCCCACGGCACTATTTTGAAAATGAGCAGGGGAGTTCTCCCCGGTGCCCTGGTCAATATTTATCCCTCTATCAACATCACCAAAACAGATTTTCTGGCCATTATCACATTGCTGTTTGTGGGAGCTTGCTGTGTGCAAATTGGCTACCGCATTTCCTACATTACAACAGTGACTGCACTTCAAAAGTACTTCACTGGCTGTAAAGCGCTTTGGGACATCCTGAGGTCATGAGAGGCGCTATAGAAATGCAAATTATATCTTTTTTCTTTTGCCCATCAATAACAGATTCATAATCTCTCAGCCGATTGCAAATATTTTCTAACAGGCCCTGAGCACATCAGTATTGATCCCTTCTGGGCAGGATTAGTAATAAACAGTTCACATCATAGACTGTTAACAGTGGCATACTAACTACTTTGCAGTGTATGGGAGGCTAATGTTTATTGTAGTGGACGAGTACCCCAGAGAAGATGAGTTCAAATCACACAATGGTAAGTTGGGAGACTGAATTCCATGAAGCTGGCAATGTGTAGGCTCGCACCAGAGAATTGATCAAGAAAGCTACAGCATTGTTGTAAAAACCCAACTGTTTTACTCATATCCTTCAGGATAGGGGCCTGCCCCTATCCAGTCTGGACGACACGTGACTCCAGTCCTACATTATGGGGTGAATTTTAACGGGGGAGATTCTCCAGCTTGTCTGCCTATAACTTGGAATCATAGAAGTTTACGGCACAGAAGGAGGCCATTCAGCCATTTTACCTTCACAGGTGAAGGCTTCCCGACCTCGGAGAACCCCGCCGGGTTGGAGGAGATGTGGAGGAGGTCTGCGGCGGTCGGAGGCACCTGGAAGTAAGATGTAGAGGTGAGTGATGGGTGCAAGTGTGGAGTGGTAAGCATGTAAGGTGAGTGATAAGTTTTTAAAAATGTTCATTTACCTTGTTTTCTTCCTACAGCCTTCATCCACCCTGGATCGGGAGACCCGACATCCTCCTTGATGATTTCACAGACTGGCTGTTGGATCCTCCGAACCAACAACCATGTGAAATTTACAAATTTGAAAGGTTTGATGAGTCCTGAACACAAAGGCTCATCAAACTACAGAGAATGTCAGTGTTTGACAGCTTCACAGAGCTGTCAAACGCAGACATTTCTTCTTTCAAGAAGTCTTGACAGGTAGCACGTCTGACGTTGACGTGCTCGGTCAGTGACTTCCTCCCTAATTGGCCTGCTGAGCCCCAGGGCGGGCTTAACAAGGTCAATCAGGGGAAAATCCCTCTGGTTGGTCAGATGAGGATGGAGGCGGGACATTGACACGACAAGCAGCAGTCCCGCCTCCAACTTGTCTCCATTCACAAAATCCAGCCCATTAACTCTGTTTCTCTCTCCACAGATGCTGCCTGACCTGCTGAGTGTTTCCAGCATTTTCTGTTTTTATAACAAATTATTTACTGTTTGATCTCTGGGGGAAAGAACTTACATTTTAGCGCATCAACCACCTTTTTCTAAACTTATGAGGATACACCTTGCTGAAAATAAATTAAACATAGCTCTTATTTGCAATCTCTTTCTATGGAGAAAGGATCAGTGAATCCTGAAATATGACGTATCTCCCTTCCCTTGGGTAGGTCACTCAGGGCGCGATCTTGCCAGCCCTGGGGAGGCGGGTTTGGAGGCGGGACTGCCGGGAAAATGGCAGAATCCGGGGGCGGGTGCCCATCCCGCCCCCAACCCGCCTTCGTGCCATCTTCCCAGGAGGCGGGTAGCCGACCCGCGCCGGGTCCCGTCTCCTGGAGGCGGGAAGGGGATTACAGCCACTTAACTGCTTGTTAACAGATAGTTAACAGGCAGTTAAGAGGATTATCCCCATTTTTCCAACAGAGGCGCGGGCTTCCCGATGTCGGGAAACCCCGCCAGGGTCACCGAGGCGAGCAGTGGGTCTGCGGGGGTCTGCGGGGTCCAAAAGTGCACTGTGGAGGTGAGTGATGGGTGCAAGTGTGGAGAGGTTAGTATGTGAGGTGAGTGGAAAGTGATAGAAAATGTTTGCTTACCTTTGTTTCTTCCTGCGGGCTTCAACAGTTGGGGATGCGGAGAGTCTCGCATCTCACCGGCAGAGATGACAGAATGGCTGCTGCATTCTCCGATGCAACAGCCATCTAATTTCTGCTCACAAAAAAGGTTTGATGAGTCTTGAATACAAGAACTCATCAAACAACAGAGAATGTCAGTGTTTGACAGCTTCACAGAGCTGTCAAACGATGACAATTCATTTATCAAAAATTTTTGACAGATGAAACATCACTCGCTGACGTTCTCTGTAACCGGCTTCCCCTTAATTGGCCTGCTAGCCCGTTGGGCGGGCTTAACAAGGTCAATCAAGGGAAAATAACGTGGGTTGGCCACAAGTCGATGGAGGCGGGACTAAAACCCGACAAGCAGCAGTCTCGCCTCCAACGCGCCCCCATTGACAAAATCGCCCCCCTCAATGTGTAAGCACTACAGCATACCTGTGAGAACGATGTGGTCCGCACTAGGTGCACCAGCAAGGCTGCCATCCTCCTGGGCCTCAAGTGCCCATAAACTACCCGAAAAGCTGCCTGAGAGCTATGGATCACTCCCCCGCCACCCCCTATTGCCTGCTACTTGCCCTACATTACGGCATTGAAGTCAATGGAAGTGATATTCGGGAGAGATGGATAACGAGCGACTGATCCAATATCGTCCATTTTCCACTATCGCACAAAGTCACAAAACTGCCCCCAGCACCTCCACACTCCCTCAGTACTTGCATTGAAATGTCAGCCTAGTTCTTGTGGACCTGAACCCATAACTTTCAGCCTTCAAGCCAAGAGTGCTACCAACTGTGCCAAGTTGATACCAAGGCTTCAACAGCACCTTCCAAACCCACGACCTCCACCACCTAGAAGGACAAGGGCAGCAGTCGCCTGATCGGCACCCCATCCACCACCTTAAACATTCACTCCCTCTACCACCGGCGCACCGTGGCTGCAGTGTGTACCATCTACAAGATGCACTGCAGCAACTCGCCAAGGCTTCTTCAACAGCACCTCCCTAACCCGCGACTTCTTCCACCTAGAAGGACAAGGGCAGCAGGCGCTTGGGAACACCACCACCTCCAAGTCCCCCTCCAAGTCACACACCATCCTGACTTGGAAATATATCGGCCGATCCTTCATCGTCGCTGGGTCGAAATCCTGGAACTCCCTCCCTAACAGCACTGTGGGAGCACCTTCACCACACGGACTGCAGCGGTTCAAGAAGGCGGCTCACCACCACCTTCTCAAGGGGCAATGAGGGACGGGCAATAAACGCTGGGTTTGCCAGCGATGCCCACATCCCATGAATGAATAAAAAAAAAGGCTGGGTATACGAATCGCAGGACTAACTATATCACAGCCACGTGTTAAGGGAACAGTTGAAGTTCTCTGATGCATAAAGCAATGTACTTATGTAAATTTGCACTCCTTTGAATTGTGATCTTTTTGGGTTCCTGCTGTCTGTACTCCCTCAGCTTTTCTCTTGCAATGTCTTTTTTTTTTCTGTTTCTTGCCAGCTGCTGTATCCAATTCAGTCTGAAGACTCCCTCTCCTCATTACTGAGCCGCCGAATGTCTTATCTCCAACTCAGTAATAAGTGAACCGGGGCTGACGGGAGTAATCTCTCTGTGGTGACTGCATTACCATTTATTAAGAGTAATGAATCTGTCGAGGGAGACGAGAAAAGTGACGGAGGCCTGCTCCGTCGCCCACTTCCCAAATCTCCTAAAATAATATCTCCGCATTGGAAGAGCAAAAGGAAAAAAAAAAGTCACTTCTAATTGAATCAGTCAACGTGTATTTTTTTTTGTTAAAGACAACTTGTATGTTAAAAATTGATTTTTAAGTCAGCTGGTACGAGGTGAAGCCTGGGGTTTGTAATGCCATATGGTGCACAGAATGGAGCATTTGAAGGCACGAGGCCTTGCGTTAGCTCCATTCATATCCCAGAGTAATTAGGAAAAAAAGCAGGGCAGGAGAGGTTTGTTGACTTAACTTAATTATAGTTAATTTTAATAGCTAGTTTTCTTCTTTTGAACAAGCCGCCTGAGGGCTTAATATTCTCTGTGAGCAAGTTTTAGTCTACAGTCCGATGAGTCTGCCTGAAAGTTCCTGTCTGTGTTATTTTAACCCACAGAACCATCGAGATTCACGGCACAGAAGGAGGCCATTCGGCCCATCGTGCCTTTGCCAGCTCTTTGCCAGAGCAATCCGCAGCTAAACACACTGCCCTCCTCTCTCCCCACAGCCCCGTGTCTCCCTCTGCTGCAAGTCTTGGCCAATTTTCCCTTTGAAAGACGCAATGGCCTCTGCTTCAGCCACTTCCCGCAGCAAGGCGTTCAATACTCCAACGGCCTTCTGCGTAAAGAAATTCCTCCTAACCGCTCTCCTCACTCCCGATTTTTAAATTGATGACCCCCCTTGTCACCGACTCCCCAGCCAGAGGAAATAGTCTTTCCCGATTCATCTAAACCTTTTATCATTTTAAACAACATCTCTTGAATTGCTTAGCCTCATTCTGCTCAAGTAAAAACAGTCCCAGGATCTCATAAGAATAATAGGAGCAGGAGTAGGCCATACGGCCCCTCGAGCCTGATGAGATCATGGCTGATCTTCGACCTCACTTTCCCGCCATATCCCCATCTTTCTTGATTCCCTTAGTGTCCAACAATCTATCGATCTCAGTCTTGAATATACTCAACAACTGAGCATCCACAGCCCTCTGGGGCAGAGAATTCCAAAGATTCACAACCCTCTGAGTGAAGAAATTTCTCCTCATCTCAGTCCTAAATGGCCGACCCCTCATCCTGAGACTGTGACCCCTGGTTCTAGACTCTCCAGCCAGGGGAAACAACCTCTCAGCATCTACCCTGTCAATTCCCCTTCAGAATCTTGTATGTTTCAATGAGATCACCTCTCATTCTTCTAAACTCCAGAGAACATAAGTCCATTCTACTCAATCTCTCCTCGTACGACAACCCTCTCATCCCAGGGATCAATCTAGTGAACCTTTGTTGCGCAAGTATATCCTTCCTTCGGCAAGGAGATCAAAACTGTGCACAGTACGCCAGGTGTGGTCTCACCAAAGCCCCATATAATTGCAGCAGGACTTCCTTACTCTTATACTGTAACACCCTTGCAATAAAGACTATCATACCATTTGCCTTCCTAAGTGCTTGCTGTACCTACATGATAACCTTCGGTGATTCATGTATAAGGACACCCAAATCCCTCTGCATACCAATATTTACTAGTCTCTCACATCTCAAGTCTCTCCTCATATCTATAGTTTCCTATCCCTGGCATCATTTTATGGTGTTAGCCTTTTTTAAAAAAAAACACCTGGGAAGACCAGCCATGATGTCAAGTCACGTTCTGTATCGTGACATGAACCCGATATCGCGATTGAGGCCCTCCTCATGAGTGCGGAACTTGGCTATCAGTTTCTGCTCTATGATTTTGCGCTGTCGTGTATTTCGAAGGCCGCCTTGGAGAACGCTTACCCGCATATCCGAGGCTGAATGCCCCTGGCTGCTGAAGTGTTCCCCGACTGGGAGGCAATCCTCCTGCCTGGCGATTGTTGCGCGGTGTCCGTTCATACGTTGTCTCAGTGTCTGCATGGTCTTGCCGATGTACCATGCTCTGGAGCATCCTTTACTGCAACGTATCAGGTAGACAACGTTGGCCGAGTCACATGAGTATGTACCATGTACCTGGTGGGTAGTGTCCTCACGTGTGATGATGGTATCTGTGTCCATGATTTGGCATGTCTTGCAGAGGTTGCCGTGGCAGGGTTGTGTGGTGTCTTGGTTGCTGTTCGCCTGAAAGATGGGTAATCTGCTGCGAACGATGGTACTTTTGAGGTTAGGCGGCTGCTTGAAGGCGAGTAGTGGAGGCTTGGGGATGGCCTTAGCAAGGTGTTCGTCGTCATCGATGACATGTTGAAGGCTGCGAAGAACATGGCGTAGTTTTTCCGCTCCGGGGAAGTACTGGACGACGTAGGGTACTCTATTGGTTGTGTCCCGTGTTCGTCTTCTGAGGAGGTCTATGCAGTTTTTCGCTGTGGCCCGTCGGAACTGTCGATCGACGAGTCGAGCGTCATATCCCGTTCTTACGAGGGCGTCTTTCAGTGTCCGTAGGTGTCCATCGCGTTCCTCCTCGTCTGAGCAGATCCTGTGTATTCGCAGGGCTTGTCCATAGGGGATGGCTTCTTTAACGTGGTTAGGGTGGAAGCTGGAGAAGTGGAGCATCGTGAGGTTGTCCGTGGGCTTGCGGTAGAGTGAAGTGCTGAGGCGTCCGTCTTTGATGGAGATTCGTGTGTCCAAGAATGAAACCGATTCTGAGGAGTAGTCCATGGTGAATTTGATGGTGGGATGGAACCTGTTGATGCTATCGTGTAGTCCTTTCAGTGATCCTTCGCCGTGGGTCCAAAGGAAGAAGATGTCGTCGATGTATCTGGTGTACAGCGTTGGTTGGAGGTCCTGTGCAGCGAAGAAGTCTTGCTCGAACTTGTGCATGAAGATGTTGGCATATTGGGGTGCGAATTTGGTCCCCATGGCTGTTCCGTGTGTTTGGGTAAAAAAATGGTTGTCGAAGGTGAAGACATTGTGGTCAAGGATGAAGCGGATGAGTTGTAGGATGGCGTCCGGAGATTGGCTGTTGTTGCTGTTGAGTACTGAGGCTGTCGCAGCGATGCCGTCATTGTGGGGGATATTGGTGTAGAGTGCCGATACGTCCATTGTGACGAGGAGTGTTCCTGGTTCAACTGGTCCATGGGTGCTGAGTTTCTGCAAGAAGTCTTTAGTGTCGCGACAGAAGCTGGGGGTTCCCTGTACGATGGGTTTCAGGATGCCCTCGACGTACCCAGAGAGGTTCTCACACAGGGTTCCGTTGCCTGATACGATAGGACGTCCGGGTGTGTTGGCTTTGTGTATCTTTGGGAGGCAGTAAAAGTCTCCTACGCGGGGAGTACGTGGGATGAGAGCGCGTAGGATGTTTTGAAGGTCTGGATCGAAGGTCTTGATCAGTCTATTGAGTTGGTGGGTGTGTTCTTTGGTCGGATCTGCGGGTAGCTGTCTGTAGTGTTCCTGGTTGTCCAGTTGTCGGTATGCTTCTTTGCAATAGTCCATTCTGTTCTGTATGACGATGGCTCCTCCTTTGTCACTGCTAAACTTACCTGACGAAGGAGCGAACTGCTCCGAAAGCTTGTAAAATTAAATAAATCTGTTGGACTATAACCTGGTGTTGTGCGACTTTCATTTTTGTCCACCCCAGTCCAACGCCGGCATCTCCACATCATTTTATGGTGTGTGCACACTATGGGGGAAAAATTCGGTTGCTTTGCGCCTCCTGTTAGCACCCTAAGAGGGCGCTAATGGGGCGCAAAGTAACTAGTGCCCGGGCGCGGCGCCGCCAACGCCTCCCGCGAAATTCAGTGGGAGGTTAGCGGCGGTGGTAACTGTTAGCGCCCTGCGGCGCTGCGCCACCGCCGATGACATCATCGCCGTGCGCAGCGTCCCGTTCGCGCCCTGGCTGCGATCTTCGGTAGCGCCCCCTGACTTACCACCGGACGCTATGTCCGATGGGGTCGAGGGGGCCTACCTGCGGCCGGGGCGGCGCTATTTAAAGGCGAGGTGCAGGGCGGCCATTTTTGTTGCTGGCCGCCTGCCAGCACCTGCCTCCGCTGCCGTTTCCCGGCCTCCTGACCGGGCCTCCCCCGCGGAGTGCCGGCTGCGCTCCGTGAGCCCGGCACTTCTATTGAGTGCCGGGCTCTTTGGCCGGCACTCCGATCCCCGGGGGCCCAGCTGGGCCCCGGGTCACGCTGCCTTTAAGAAGGGGAAGAAGGCCTGCAATACCGCGGCACATAGCGCCGCAATATTCCCTCACAGCACCCCAAGGGGGAGGCGGGGCGCTTCCAGTAGCGCCCCGCTTCCCTCTTGGGGCGCTACCACTCAATTTCGGCCGCGGGTGGCGCTAATTTTTCCGGGGCGCTAAAAGTAGCGTCCCGGCAAAGTTAGCACCCCAAAGGGGGCGCGACTCAATTTTTCCCCCTATGGCTTTAATGTCCTTCTTGAGGAAGATGCCATCATAAAACTGCCCACAGTACGCTAACTATGACATCAACAATGTTTAGTACAAATTGATCACTTACTCTTGCACGCTGTGACCTATCATAAAGCTCAAAATGCTCTTGCCCATTTTTATTGCTTTATCTACCTGGACATGCACTTCCAGCAAATTGTACCTTTGAACCTCTGGTTACCTCTCACATCTACACCCTTCCACTGAATGTGCATTTAAATTCCTTGCTTTTCCTCCCAAAACCTTATACTTATCCACGTTACACTGCATCTGCTACCCGGCTGGCCATTCTACTAACCTGCCTACGTCTTCCTGAAGTCTTTTATAGTCCTCCTCCTCCTCGCTGTCTGACAGACTCCCTATTTTTGTGTCATCAGCAAATTCCGAGATTGTGCATCCTATGTTCAAATTTAAATCATCTGTGGAGACCAAAACCAAAAATGGACACAAAACTGACCTCTGGGGTACACTCCTTCCAACTCTCCTCCAATTTGAGCAACGCCCATTTACCCTAATTAAAGGGGGAGATGAAGAGACATTAAGAGACATTAAGAGATATGCAAGGCTAGAGGTGGTGTTAATGTGGCAGATTAAGGCTGAAAGAAGTGTGAAATCCACTGGCAGAATGAAGGACAGCTGCCAGCTTCTAGGAGGAAAAAAAAAAGGTGGGGGGGGGCAAATAAAAGGGTGGAAAAAATAAAATATAAATGTGATTGGAGCTGAGGTTATGATCTAAAATTGTTGAACTCGATATTGAGTCCAGAGGGCTGTAGCGTGCCTAAACGAAAGATGAGGTGCTGTTCCTCGAGCTTACTCTGCGCTTCCGTGGAACAGTGTAATAGGCCGAGGACGGTGAGGTCAGAGTGGGAGTGAAGCGGTGAATTAAAGTGACAGGCCACCGGGAGCTCGGGGTCCCCCTTACGGACTGAACGGAGGTGTTCCGCAAAGCGGTCACCCAATCTGCGTTTGGTCTTCCCACTGTCCAGGGCCCCAAACACCCCTTCCAGGTGAAACAGCGATTTACTTGTACTTCCTGCAATTTAGTATACTGTATTCGCTGCTCACGATGTGGTCTCCTCTACATTGGGGAGACCAAACGCAGATTGGGTGACCGCTTTGCGGAACACCTCCGTTCAGTCCGTAAGGGGGACCCCGAGCTCCCGGTGGCCTGTCACTTTAATTCACCGCTTCACTCCCACTCTGACCTCACCGTCCTCGGCCTATTACACTGTTCCACGGAAGCGCAGAGTAAGCTCGAGGAACAGCACCTCATCTTTCGTTTAGGCACGCTACAGCCCTCTGGACTCAATATCGAGTTCAACAATTTTAGATCATAACCTCAGCTCCAATCACATTTATATTTTATTTTTTCCACCCTTTTATTTGCTCCCCCCCCACCTTTTTTTTTTTTCCTCCTAGAAGCTGGCAGCTGTCCTTCATTCTGCCAGTGGATTTCACACTTCTTTCAGCCTTAATCTGTCACATTAACATCACCTCTAGCCTTGCATATCTCTTAATGTCTCTTAATGTCTCTTCATCTCCCCCTTTGTTCTTTTATCCCCTCCCCCTTTTCCCAGCTTTACTCTGGCCTTAAATCTATTTGATTTCCGGCTCTTCACAGTTCTGACGAAAGGTCATCGACCTGAAACGTTAACTCTCTTTCTCTCTCCACGGATGCTGCCTGGCCTGCTGAGTTTTTCCAGCATTTTCTGTTGTTATTTTACCCTAATTGTTTGTTTCCTGCATGTTAACAAACTTTCTATCCGTGCTGATACATTTTGTCTTATACGACACACCGGAATTGATCAAACAAGCCTCTTTTCAAAAACGTTGATTAAATTTGTCAAACATCTTCGTTGGAACAGATTAGGCTGAGGGGAGATTTAATTGAGGTGTATAAAATTATGAGGGGCTCAGATCGAATGGATAGGATTTCCCTTAGCAGAGAGCTCAATCACCAGGGGGCATAGATTTAAAGTAATTGGTAGAGGATTAGAGGGGAGTTGAGGATAAATTTTTTCACCCAGAGGGTGGTGGGGGTCTGGAACTCACTGCCTGAAAGGGTGGTAGAGGCAGAAACCCTCATCGCATTTAAAAAGTACTTGGATATGCACTTGAAGCGCCGTAACCTACAGAGCTACGGACCAAGAGCTGGAAATTGGGATTGGGCTGGGTCGCTCTTTTTCGGCCAGCACAGACACGATGGGCCGAATGGCCTCCTTCTGTGCCGTAAATTTCTATGATTCTATGATCTGGAATGCACTGCCTGAAAGGGTGGAGGAGGCAGACTCAATCATGGCTTTCAAAAGGAATTGGATAAGTACCTGAAGGATAAAAATTTGCAGGGCTGCAGGGAAAGGGCGGGGGAGTGGGACTAGCTGAAGTGCTCTTGCAGAGAGCTGGCACGGACTCGACAGGCTGAATGGCCTCTTCTGTGCTGTAACCATTCTCTGATTCTACGATTGTATGACTTACGTTGAAGAAATCCATGCTACCTGCCCATGATTAGCCCATGCATTTCTAAATGCTCATTAATGTTTACCTCGAATTATCGATTCTAAGGGGGCGAAATTCCCCTCGTTTGTGCCTCCGATGGGAGGTGCTAACGGGGCGCGAATGGCTCGGCGCCCCCACCGAGACGATAACCGCGCCTCCTGTGAAATTCGGCGGGAGGTTAGCGGCGGCGCTACAGGTTTTCGCCCCGATCTTCTGCTCCCGGAGATCATGACGTCATCTCCGGGCGCATCGCCCCTGCTAGCGCTCCCGATGCAAAATTCCCCTGCCTGTGGCGCCTCTGTCTTTTTAGCGACAGGTTCGGCAGGCGTTTTCCAGTCGGGAGGCCTGCGGAGGAGCGCTATTTAACGGTGTCCACTTCTGGTTGTTGCTTGCGTCGGCCAGGACATCGAACTTTTTACTGCTCAAAAGCAAAGAGCCCTTTTGATGATCGGAAACGTTTTTGAGATTTCAGAGTTTGCTGCTGAATAAGGAATCTTCATTTGCCTTCGTGTGTGATTTGTTGGTTATTCGGCAGCTCTTCTCAGAGCAATGGAAAGGGTCTGCGGTGTGTGCTGCAAATGAGCATCTGGTGAATGATCGGACCTCCCCCTTTAAGAGCTGGAAGAAGCAGCGCGAGCGATCAAATCTGTTTGGTACTCACCTGAAATTCGGCAGCTCTCCGGTGTTAGCGCCCCTGTAGCGCCCCACTGAGGACATTAGCGCTTGATTTAGTGCCCCTCTCCCTTCCTGGGGCGAAGTCAAGGAATTTAGGTGAGTCTCAGAATCATTAGCGCCGGGCGCTAACGTTTCAAACTTTTTCCAGTTAGCGCCCCAAATGGCCCTCTCGGGGGGAATTTTGCCCCCTAAGAGTTTGGCATTAGACTAACTGGCCTGCAGTTACCCAATTTATCCTTCTCTCCCTTCTTTAACAAATGTATTTCATTGACTACTTTCCAGTCAAAAGGCACAAGTTGCATGTTTAAGGAGGATTGGAATATTGTGGTCGAAAAGGCTTGCACAAATGCAAGGAAAAGTACAAATCCAGCAGACTGGGAGAACTATACAAAGCAACAAAGCGATTCAAAGAAAGTGATACGAGGTGCAAAAAGGGAATGTGAAAAAATTTGGAAGGGATATTAAAGCTAACAGCAACCTTTTTAATAAATCTATTAAGAGAAAGAAAGGTAGAGGGAAATGTGTCCATTAAAGACAGGTACAGGCGAGACAATAATGGACAATAAGGAAATGGCAAACTTGTTAAATGAATATTTGTCATCATAGTGAAGGAAGAGGACAAAATACCAGTGGTACAAGGGAACCTAAAAATAAGTCTACGGGAGAAACTTAATGGCCCAGAAATTGATCTCGCTCTGTTCCCGCGGGGGTAAGCCTTCCCCGCGATGTCTCACCTCGCTTATGCTTTTTCAGATCCAGCTCGCACGAACTTGATGTTCCAGACATCAGCTGTGCTGGGCTTGCGTATCCCAGCGGCGTAGTGAATTTGTGCGAGCTGTGGGATCACGTGACTCAGTTAGAGCCAATGGCAGCACACCATCTTCCATTCATAAGTCTCACAGCATGGCTGTGAAATCTATGAATCTTACACCCCCCCCAAAATAACAGCTAAACCTCAATTAAATTTAAAAAAAAAACCATCACATTAATAAAATAAGTATAGTTAATTAAATTAACCATTTTAAATAAAAAATTAAATTTTTGAAAAAATTTAAAATCTTTTAAAAAGTTATAAAAATAAACTTACCTGTCTTTAAAGTCTATAAAAAAGATATACCTGTAAAAAAAAATTCAAAAAAATACTTAATTCACTACTTACCTTCTTAAAAGCGGGTCTTACTCCTCCTTTTTACATTTCCAAAATCTTCCCTACTTACCTGCGCGTCCAAAGCATGAAGTGCACAGCGTGCGCGCAGCCTGTAGCGCGCACGCGATGCACCCAGGCCCCGCCCTCTTTTCAGAAGAGCAATTGCCGGTTTTCAGCGCATGCGCAGGGCATGCAGAAAACCGGCAATTGGAGTGGGAATACGCGAGAGTACGCAGTGCGTACTCTCGCGTCCCGGGATCAATTTTCGGCCCAATATAAGTAAAATAAATTGGTAATGGAGAAAATAATGGGACTTAAGATAGACAAATTTCCAGGACCTGATTAGTTTCCACCCCAAGGTATTAAGAGAAATAGGTGAGGAAATTGCAGGTGAGTTAGTCATAATTTTCCAAAGCTCTCTAGATTCAGGAATTGTGCTTTTGAAATGAAATATTGCAAATGTCACTCTATTATTTTAAAAAAGGGAGGGAGGGAGAAACCAGTCAACTACAGACCTGTCAGTTTAACCAATTGTGGAGAAGGTACTGGAATCTGACTGAGCACTTGGACAAGCATCAGCTGCTCAAAGAGAAGCCACATGGATTTATGATGGTTAGGTCAGAGAATCATAGAATGATACAGCCATTCAGCCCATCATGCCTGTGCCAGCATGTCTGGCTAATCTACCTGAATTTTTTGAGGAGGTCATTAGAATGGCCAATAGGGGAGTGTCTAGCTACGTTCTCTATGTGGACTTCTGTTTTATTCATTTATGGGATGTGGGTGTCGCTGGAAAGGCCAGTATTTATTGCCCATCCCTAATTGCCCTTGAGAAGGTGGTGGTGAGCCGCCTTCCAGAAGGCATTTGATAAGGTTCCGCACAAGAGATTATTAGCAAAAAGGAGAGTGCATGGAACTAGAGGTAACCTTGTGATATGGGTCAGTAATTGGTTGGGAGGTAGGAGACAGGCAGCGGCGATAAAGAGAATGTATTCTGATTGGCAGGATGTGACAAGTGGTGTTCCCCAGGGATCTACCTCAGCTTTTCATTCATACATTAATGACTTGGATAAAGGAACAGAGAGTTGTCTATCCAAGTTACGAGGCACAGTGAGTTGTATGGATGGGAGGAGGAAGTTACAAAAGGGACACAGATAGAATAAGTGAGCGGCAGATGAAATTCAATGTGGGGAAATGTGAGATCAGCCACTTTGGAGCTGAAAAGGACAAATCGCAGTATTTTCTCAAGACTAGGAAGTGTGGAGCACCAAAGGGATTTAGATGTCTCTGTACACAAAACACTAAAAGCTAGTGCACAAAACGTAATCAAAACCGAATAGAATATTGGCCTTTATCTCATTGGGATTGGAATTCAAAAGTGAGGAAGTGATGCTTCAGTTGTACAATGATGTGGAGATGCCGGTGTTAGACTGGGGTGGACAAAAGTCAGAAGTCGCACAACACCAGGTTATAGTCCAACAGCTTTATTTGAAATCACAAGCTTTTGGAGCGCTGCTCCTTCGTCAGGTGAAGTCCTTCACCTGATGAAGGAGCAGCGCTCCGAAAGCTTGTGGGATTTCAAATAAAGCTGTTGGACTATAACCTGGTGTTGTGCGACTTCTCACTTCAGTTGTACAAAGCCTTGGTCAGACCCATCTGGAGTACTGGGTTCTGTTTTTGGCACTGAACCTCAGGAAAGATAATAGAAACAGAAAATGCTGGAAATACTCAGCAGGTCAGGCAGCGTCTGTGGAGAGAGAAACAGAGTTAATGTTTCAGGTCGATGACCTTTCATCAGAACTGTAAAAGGTTTGAGATGTAACAGGTTTTAAGCAAGTGCAGGGACAGGGAAAATGGGGAGGTGAGGAAAGAACAAAAGGGAAGGTCTGTGATAGGGTGGAAGGCAGGAGAGATTAAAGGACAAAAGGGATGATGGTGCAAGGCGAAAAGAGATGGTAATGAGACAAGTAAAGAAACAAAAGATGAGTCTAGATGAAGTGTAAATGGGAATGGCAGAATCATCAACAGCTGCCATGTGAAAAAACAGGGGCAGAGGTTATGGTCTGAAATTGTTGAACTCGATGTTGAGTCTGGAATCGAAAGATGAGGTGCTGTTCCTCGAGCTTACGTTGAGCTTCATTGGAACAGTGTAAGAGGCCGAGGACAGTGAGGTCAGAGTGGGAGTGGAGCGGAGAATTAAAGTCACAGGCGACCGGAAGCTCGGGGGTCACGCTTACGGACTGAACGGAGGTGTTCCGCAAAGCGGTCACCCAATCTGCGTTTGGTCTCCCCAGTGTGGAGGAGACCGCATCGTGAGCAGTGAATGCAGTATTCTAAATTGCAAGAAGTGCAAATAAATCGCTGTTTCACCCGAAAGGCATGTTTGGGGCCCTGGACAGTGGGAAGGGAGGAGGTATCAGGAGAGATATATTGGCATTGGACGGAGTACACCAGAACGATACCAGGGCTTAAAGAGTTAAATTATGATGATAGGTTGCATAAACTTGCCTTGTATTCCGTTGAGTTTAGAATAGTGAAGGGGTGATCTAATCGAGGGATTTGAAATGATAAAGGGATTCGGTACGGTAGATACAGCAAAACTATTTCCTCTAGTGGGGAGAATCCAGAATAATAGGGGATAATCTTAAAATTAGACCTAGGTCATTCAGGAGTGAAGTCAGGAAACACATCTTTAACAACATAAGAAATAGGAGCAGGAGTCGGCCATTCATCCCCTCGAGCCTGCTCCGCCATTCAATAAGATCATGGCTGATCTTCGGCCTCAACTCCACTTTCCTGCCCGATCTCCATATCCCTTGATTCCCCTAGAGTCCAAAAATCTATCTATCTCAGCCTTGAATATACTCAACGATTCAGCATCCACAGCCCTCTGGGGTAGAGAATTCCAAAGATTCACAACTCTCTGAGTGAAGAAATTCCTCCTCATCTCAGTCTTAAATGGCCGACCCCTTATCCTGAGACTATGCCCCCTAGTTCTAGACTCTCCAGCCAGGGGGAAACAACCTCTCAGCATCTACCCTGTCAATCCCCCTCAGAATCTTGTATGTTACAATGAGATCACCTCTCATTCTTTGAAACTCCAGAGAGTATAGGCCCATTCTACACAATCTCTCATCATAGGACAGCCCTCCCATCCCAGGAATCAATCTAGTGAACCTTTGTTGCACCGCCTCCAAGGCAAGCATATCCTTCCTTAGACAAGGAGACCAAAACTGTGCACAGTACTCCAGGTGTGGTCTCACCAAGGCCCTGTACAATTGTAGCAAGACCTCCTTACTCTTGTACTCCAACCCCCTTGCAATAGAGGCCAACATGCCATTTGCCTTCCTTATTGCTTTCTACACCCATCCTTACCCACGACAGTAAAAGGATCTTCATGAGGGAGCATACAGCCTGCAAGAAGAGAAAAAATAGGAGAAAGCAGTGGCAGGTTTTTTGAAAAGCTGTGCCTGTAAAGGCCAGAGACAAAATTAAATGTACTGACCTCTTCCAACACAGTCATGATTCAGCTACAAGGTAAATCCGATATCCTCAACTAAAAAGGATTACGTGTGCTTTTGATATACAGTACAGTTCACTGTAACATCTCTATGAATTGGATAATGGACCTTTGTATAAGGTAGCTCTTGCGAACTATAGGAAAAGCATGATATATAGAAGGTGCTGGATAATGGTTCTATAATGGGGACACAGCCATGAACAAAGTGCCTTTCACCAGAGGTCATGACACTTCAATCAGCCGTATAAAGGTTTTGTCAGAAAGCCTTAAGGATCCTTTTCAGTTGGTGGATGTGTTGTGTGAATGAAAGAATAAGCAAAGTGATCTGGTCAAAGTTAATCCGACCAGAACTGCACGAGCCGCAAAATGCATTTTGGAAATTTATTAACCAGAGGTCTCCATGGAACGCAGGGGCTTGTGGTTGGGGTCATGGAAGTGATTTTAACCCTGAGCGCCCGGCAGAAAATGGGCGGACAGGTAGTTAAAATCGGCCGGGAGGCTTGCCCGCCAACATCCCGCTCCCTTCCCGCAGTCTGGAATTTTGTCCTGCTCTTCTGAGCAGGCGGCAAGGACACCTATCTGAAACCGACGGGGTCCTTCATTCAACATGCAGCTCAGGGTCTGATGACGTCATTGGGGTCTGGTGACTGTGCACAGTTTTGGTCTCCTTACCTAAGGAAGGATATACTTGCCTTAGTGGCGGGGCCACGAAGGTTCACTCGATTGATTCCTGGGATGAGAGGGCTATCCTATGAGGAGAGATTGAGTAGAATGGGCCTATACACTCTGGAGTTTAGAAGAATGCGAGGTGGTCTCACTGAAATGTATAAAATTCTTCGAGGGCTTGACAGGGTAGATGCTGGGAGGATGTTTCCCTTGGCTGGGAAGTCTAGAACTAGGGGTCACAGTCTCAGAATAAGATGTCGACCATTTAGGACTGAGATGAGGAGAAATTTCTTCACTCAGAGGGTGGTGAATCTTTTGAATTTTCTACCCCAGAGGGCTGTGGATTCTCAGTCGTTGAGTATATTCAAGACAGAGATCAATAGATTGTTGGATACTAAGGAAATCAAGGGATAGGGGGATCGGGCGGGAAAGTGGAGTTGATGTAGACGATCAGCCATGATCGTATTGGATCACAGGCTCGAGGGGCCGAATGGCCAACACCTGCTCCTATTCTTATGTTCTTATGATGTCATTGGGGCTCAGCTTCTATTTTGGACATGAGACTGAGCGAGGAAGACTCTGTGGCTTTCCCACCGGATGAAGCTACTGGGAAGTGGAGTTGGGGCCAGATGAGGCCCAAATAGTTTTTGAACCATTTCCCCCCCCCCCCCCTGTGGAGCTTCTCCTGGCTCCAGAAGGAACGTGTAGGCCAGCCCTGGCCTTGGGCTCAGAGATTGAGCGAGTAACTCAGTGCCAGTCGTTTCAACTGAGGCTCCACTGATTCTCCACATCAAACATGGGCAAGCAAGCACGGGCTTCCAAACGCTTACTGTACTGGAAAAAAAAACCATGGATCATTGCCACAGGTGTGCTCTGTTGGGCTCAGTACCACGCTGGGCAGAGTACCTACCCACTGAAACATCACGGAAGCTAACAGTCCATCTTCAGCGACACCCAACAAACATATTCAAGGAATACTCAAGGCAATAAAGAGAAACTGTTTCCAATGGCTGAAGGGTCAATAACCAGAGGACATAAGACATGAGAACATAAGACGTAGGAGCAGGAGTAGGTCATACGGCCCCTCGAGCCTGCTCCGCCATTCAATAAGATCGTGGCTGATCTGATCTTGGCCTCAACTCCACTTCCCTGCCTGCTCCCCATAACCCTCGACTCCCTTACAAAATCTGTCTATCTCCACCTTAAATGTATTCAATGACCCAGCCTCCACAGCTCTCTGGGGAAGAGAATTCCAAAGATTCACCACCCTCTGAGAGAAGAAATTCCTCCTCATTTCCGATTTAACAGGGTGCCCCCTTATTCTGAAATGATGCCCCCTAGTTCTAGATTCCCCCAGGAGGGGAAACATCCTCTCTGCATCTACCCTGTCAAGCCCCTTCAGAATCTTATATGTTTCAATAAGATCCCCTCTCATTCTTCTAAACTCCAATGAGTATAGGCCCAACCTGCTCAACCTTTCTTCATAAGACAACCCCTTCATCTCCGGAATCAACCTCGTGAACCTTCTCTCAACTGCCTCTAATGCAAGTATATCCCTCCTTAAATAAGGAGACTAAAACTGTACGCAGTACTCCAGGTGTGGTCTCACCAACGCCCTGTACAGTTGTAACAGGACTTTTATACTCCATTCCCTTTGCAATAAAGGCCAACATTCCATTTGCCTTCCTAATTACTTGCTGTACCTGCATGCTAACAGTTTTGTGATTCATGTACAAGGACCCCCAGACACAGATTTAAGATGATTGGCAAAAGAACCAGAGGCGACAAGAGGAAAAACATTTTTTAGGCAACGAGGGATGAGGATTTGGAATGCGCTGCCTGATGGGTGGTGGAAACAGATTCAATAGTCGCCTTCAAAAGGGAATCGGATAAATGCTTGAAGGAGAAAAAATTGCGGGGATATGGGGAAAGAGCGGGGGGGAGCGGGACTGACTGGATTGCTCTTCAAAAGAGCCGGCGCTGACTCGATGGGCCGAATGGCCTCCTTCTGTGCTGCACTGTTCTATGATTTTAACAGCGAAAGCACCAGTTGCCAAGTGTTTGGGGTTCTGAGGAGACTTTGTGCAAAGTTCCTTTAACAGCAGTCGAGGTACAAAAAAAATAACAAATTGCAAACTGGGCATTGATGCCCAACAGACAGATTTGTGTCCCAAATCCTATTCTATTTTTTTTCGGTAATTCCAAGTGAAAGGAATTATTTTCTTTCAATGGAGAATTCAGACAGGCTGCCAAAAGGCACTCATTAATTTTAATACTACTTATGGTGTCAGAGCTGGTTGAGGGAATTTTAAAGACAGAAAGAGCTTAAAAGATTACAAAGAGAAAGATATTAATAAATTGCTTTTTGATCTGTCGTAACATGACATATATTTCGAAAACTGAGATGGGAACTGTCAGACTCGCTGCCGGAGAACAGATTATTGAGTCCGGCTCCCACGGTAGCTCAGCTGCGTGAGACATGGCGTGGTAGTTTCCGCTCGGTCGCGCCGATTTTTATTGGCGCCATTTGCCCGAAATCGATGTAACCCACGCGAAAGATCGCGGAATTTTAAGCGCATATTAGGGTCAGCGCAAAACGAGTTTCCATGACCTCTTGCGCTAGTTTAAAAATTGCGCGCTAGAAGCCTGCCCCGCCCACAAAACTGGCCACGCACCCCGCCCAACCCCCGATTAATTAATCAGAAATGGGAGTTTCCACTAATTGCGTTCGTTTGCGCCTTCGGGGAGGCTTCAAAAATTAAGTTGGTTCTTTCAGGCGCGAGGACAGGTTTTAAAACGTTTTGGAGGAAACATTCAGTTGCTTTGCGCCTCCCGTTGGCGCCCGGGCGCGGCGAAAGTGACCAGTCATTTTGCGGTGGTGCTAAAACACTACTGCCACGATCTCCTGCGCTGGCAGATCGTGATGTCAGTCGAGTGTGCAACGCCCCGGTAGCGCCCCGGACCGAATATTGAGTCGCGCCCCCTGCCTTAGCTCTGCCGCTAGGAACGACAGGTAGAGGGGAACGTTTTCAAGTCGGGAAGGGGCTGGGAAAGCGCTATTTAAAGGCGGGCGCTTCCTGCCTTTTCCTGTCAGCAAAATTTTTGGTTTTAACGTTGGCCCTGAGCACCACTTTTGAGGTTCCGAAGCGCCGAGCTCTTTCCCTGGGCCTATCCATTAGTGCTTCCAACACAATTGCTTTTGAGGTCTCTCCAGGCCGAGATTCAAGGCTGCAATGAGCAGGGAGTGGCTGTCCAGCAAGATGGCCCCTCCCCTTTAAGAACTGGACGGCGCCAGTCTGTCTGGCTTCCATGGTAACTGATATCGCCTGAGCTTCGGTAGCGTTCTGAGGTAGCGCCTCGCTCCCTGACGTTTGCGCCTTAAGAGAGGTGTGTAGCGCTTGATTTAGCGCTCAAATCACCTCCAGGGGCGATAGAGGCGAATTTTGCAGTCGGAGGCGATAATTAGCGCTGGGCGCTAAACTTTACGCCCGGCCGATATTAGCGCCCCAAAATGGGCGATACTGAATTTTTCCCCCTTTGAATAGAATTTTTAATTATAACTTACTAAGAAACTGAATACTCTTCCCCAATATAACTAACAAATGGCTCTGTATATTTTATTTAAAGTCATTTTCAGGAATTTAAAACCGGGTTACTCACAGGTTGACACTGTGTTTAAAAATGCTTATTTTTTGTGATAAACCCAGTTTCAGCTGTATGAATCAAACTGCTCCCAGTTACCACTCTTAAATATATCAAGAAATAATTTGAAAGAGATTTTTTTTTTTTTTAATTTACGTTTTAAAACGCTGCCCAATTGCACAGGTTCAGGGAAGATTTTGCGTTCGTAATATGCAAATGAGTTTGAGCGGAAACTCCAGAGAAAAAAACACCGCTTAAAACAATTTTGGGTGCAATTTACTCCCGGGTCACCAATTGTGCCCAACCTGGAAACTCTACCTCGGACTATCTAAGACTCACAGATAAGGAAGGCTCCAAGGTTTGATCCCTGCTCTGTGTTGAGCTAGCTAATCACAGCCAGGACACTGGTAGGGATGTTCCAATTCACCTCAGCTCTCCTTATTTGGAGGACTTTGCACACACAGCAGTGTAGTGCTTCTAGTCCTGGACTAGCAGTCCACAAATCATAGAGTCATCGATGGAGTCATAGGGCTGGATTTTCAATGACCCGTGGAGTCGGGTTTGGAGGCATGTGGGGGGTTAAAATAGCGAAAAGTGGCGGGCGGACCTGATCCCGACTCCATTCCACCTCCACGCAATTTTGACAAAATCGGTTGCAGGGTTCCCGATTCCGTCCCGCCTCCAAGAGGCGGGAGAGGCCATTAAAGCCCTTAACAAGCCCTAAATTGGCTTTGTAATGCCATTTTGAAACGTTTTAGCTTGTTTAACCCTTTTCTGACATGAAGCACGCCTGATGTGAAACACGCCAGTGAAACCTGGCGGGAGCACAAGTGGATAGCTGACTATCAGCTGCAGGTCCACTATTACAACGGAGATGTGATGAAGGTAGTGGTAGTATTAGGTCTGAAAGTCGCCTCTGATGCTGCTGCATTGAATGTCTTCAGAAACTGCCTGGCCTTTGCTGTGAGAGGACCTGGATGCAAAAAAAATTCTCTCTCTCTCTCTCCTGCTCATTTTGCATCCAGGTCCTCTCACAGCAAAGGCCAGGCAGTCTCTGAGACCAGGCAGTTTCTGACCTGCAATGCAGCAGCAATGATGACATCATCAGAGGCAACTTTCAGACTGAAACCACTGATTGGTTCATGGGTTCCCACATGCTGGAACTCAATTGCCCAATTAGGTGAAAATTGCATCAATCTCCCACATCAAATTACAGTCGGGTGGATAACACGAAATGCAGATGACATGGCCCCAACCCGCCCCAATATCAAAATCCAGCCCATCGATGGAGTTATACAGCACAGAAAGAGGCCCTTCGGCCCATCGTGTCCGCGCTGGCCATCAAGCCCTATCTATTCTAATCCCATTTTCCAGCACTTGGTCCATAGCCTTGTATGTTGTGAGGGTTCCTGCCTCTACCACCCTTTCAGACAGTGAGTTCCAGATTCCAACCACCCTCTGGGTGAAAAAGTTTTTCCTCAAATCCCCTCTAAACTTCCTGCCCCTTACCTTGAAACTATGCCCCCTGGTTATTGTGTGAAGGAAATAGCCATATTCCAAGAAATACATCATCCTATAAACAGATTTGATAATATTAAAACATGACAAACTGGGGTTAAAAATCTAAAAGCCTCAACGACACAAGCCGTAAAGCAGAAATACAGGCTTATGAGATAAGATGGTTTGTTTACACAAAGCTGCGAAAACAAGCTTTGAAATGGGAAATGTTTGTAAATACAAAGACAAGGCCCTATTGAAACAGCAGGCTGGAGGTTCCTCTATGTCTGAACATTGGAACCAACACAATGGAATGGCCCAAGTAAAGTGTCAAAATCTAACACGTCGAACAGGTGCACAGAACATTAAAAAAAACAAGTGCCTTTGAAAAATTGACATCAAGTAAAAGAAATACCTGCCGTAAAATAGTTTTATGTTAAACTTAGAACAAGGAGACATGAATCATAAATACAATCAACTGAAGTAAATAAGAAATGCATGGAACACCCTAGATGAAGTGTTTACAAGTTGTAAAAGGTACAAATAGGAAGACTTTGAAAATATAATATCAATAGATGACACCAAGCAATTACATTGTGTTTGTATTGAAAATGGAATAGTTAGGAGACACGACGTCTGGCTTACAAGTAGTTAAGTGATATTAGAAATTCAATAGAAAGACTTCCTAAGAATGGCATCAAATAGATAAATCAATAATAACCATTTTATGATGATTTTTGAAACACCTAAACAGGAGGCAGGATTCTAAAAGCTAACAGCTGAAATGACAGTAAAGAATAGAAGAAAGTCAGCAAAGAATGACTTGAGACAATTAGCTTACATCAGCAGGAAAACTTCAAAGGATAAACCACCAAAAAAAGAGTATAAAAATAAGAACTTTTCAGATGAAAAGTCAGAAGTCGCTGAACGGGGCAAGCATTTCTCAACTTCATAGGCTCTATAAGTTTTTAACTTTGAGTCTCGGGTAATCAAGGTATTTGATTTTGGTGGATATTCTGGATTAAGAAATAAGTAGAAGTGTGGAAATGTAACAAAGTTAAGATTTGAGAATAAGAAAATGTAAGCTATTTGTATTTTGAACTATTAAAGTCGCGATTGACTTATCAGCTGTTAACTAAATGTCGGTTCTTTAATAAATCTATATATTTTTAGAATTGTCTCACAGAGTATTTCTGTATAAACTCGCGAACTCAATTTCTGTACACTCAAAGGAGTTGCAGAATTCTGGGGGGTATACCGGACCCTCATAATGTCCGGAAGGTTACAGTCTAGTTAAACTTATTAAAAGTGCTATCCGGAAGATGGTAACATCTTCACGTCGTTCCTTTCCTTTAGGGAAAGGTAGTCTGACCTTTAGACCCAATTAAGCGTCTTATAGAATTCGGCTATCTTTAACGTTAGTTGAAGGTGAACGTCTGGGGAATACGCCTGATCTGGGGTAGCCCGAAAAGGGCTAGAACTTGTAATTATCCCTTCAATTGACCCCTCTACTAAGGGGAAAAGTTCCTTTCTATCTACCCTATCTATGCCCCATCTAATTTTGTACACCTCAATCAAGTCCCCCCTCAGCCTTCTGTGCTCTAAGGAAAACAACCCCAGCCTGTCCAGTCTCTCTTCATAGCTGAAACGCTCCAGCCCAGGTAACATCCTGGTGAATCTTCTCTGCACCCTCTCCAATGCAATCACATCCTTCCTATAGTGTGGCGACCAGAACTGCACACAGTATTCCAGCTGTGGCCTAACTAGCGTTTTGTACAGCTCCATCATAACCTCCCTGCTCTTATACTCTATGATGTGGAGAAGCCGGCGTTGGACTGGGGTGGACAAAAATGAGAAGTCGCACAACACCAGGTTATAGTCCAACAGATTTATTTAATTTTACAAGCTTTCGGAGCAGTTCGCTCCTTCGTCAGGTAAGTTTAGCAGTGAGAGAATCTCCCAGAATTCACAATTTAAACACAGACAAAATATATTCAAATCTTTCCCTACATCAAAGAGCATAGCCAAGACAATGAGATGTGTCCCAGGGGGTCCAACGTGTCAAACCACCTGCTGGCTGCATATCCTGTCAATCTGTGTAGGTTCTTGTGTTAGCCTTTTTTTAAAAAAAACACCTGGGAAGACCAGCCATGATGTCAAGTCACGTTCTGTATCGTGACATGAACCCGATATCGCGATTGAGGCCATCCTCATGAGTGCGGAACTTGGCTATCAGTTTCTGCTCTATGATTTTGCGCTGTCGTGTATCTCGAAGGCCGCCTTGGAGAACGCTTACCCGCATATCCGAGGCTGAATGCCCTTGGCTGCTGAAGTGTTCCCCGACTGGGAGGCAACCCTCCTGCCTGGCGATTGTTGCGCGGTGTCCGTTCATACGTTGTCTCAGTGTCTGCATGGTCTCGCCGATGTACCATGCTCTGGAGCATCCTTTACTGCAACGTATCAGGTAGACAACGTTGGCCGAGTCACATGAGTATGTACCGTGTACCTGGTGGGTAGTGTCCTCACGTGTGATGATGGTATCTGTGTCCATGATTTGGCATGTCTTGCAGAGGTTGCCGTGGCAGGGTTGTGTGGTGTCTTGGTTGCTGTTCGCCTGAAAGATGGGTAATCTGCTGCGAATGATGGTACTTTTGAGGTTAGGCGGCTGCTTGAAGGCGAGTAGTGGAGGCGTGGGGATGGCCTTAGCAAGGTGTTCGTCGTCATCGATGACATGTTGAAGGCTGCGAAGAACATGGTGTAGTTTTTCCGCTCCGGGGAAGTACTGGACGACGTAGGGTACTCTGTTGGTTGTGTCCCGTGTTCGTCTTCTGAGGAGGTCTATGCGGTTTTTCGCTGTGGCCCGTCGGAACTGTCGATCGACGAGTCGAGCGTCATATCCCGTTCTTACGAGGGCGTCTTTCAGTGTCCGTAGGTGTCCATCGCGTTCCTCCTCGTCTGAGCAGATCCTGTGTATTCGCAGGGCTTGTCCATAGGGGATGGCTTCTTTAACGTGGTTAGGGTGGAAGCTGGAGAAGTGGAGCATCGTGAGGTTGTCCGTGGGCTTGCGGTAGAGTGAAGTGCTGAGGCGTCCGTCTTTGATGGAGATTCGTGTGTCCAAGAATGAAACCGATTCTGAGGAGTAGTCCATGGTGAGTTTGATGGTGGGATGGAATCTGTTGATGCTATCGTGTAGTGATCCTTCGCCGTGGGTCCAAAGGAAGAAGATGTCGTCGATGTTTCTGGTGTACAGCGTTGGTTGGAGGTCCTGTGCAGCGAAGAAGTCTTGCTCTAACTTGTGCATGAATATGTTGGCATATTGGGGTGCGAATTTGGTCCCCATGGCTGTTCCGTGTGTTTGGGTAAAAAAATGGTTGTCGAAGGTGAAGACATTGTGGTCAAGGATGAAGCGGATGAGTTGTAGGATGGCGTCCGGAGATTGGCTGTTGTTGGTGTTGAGTACTGAGGCTGTCGCAGCGATGCCGTCATTGTGGGGGATATTGGTGTAGAGTGCCGATACGTCCATTGTGACGAGGAGTGTTCCTGGTTCAACTGGTCCATGGGTGCTGAGTTTCTGCAAGAAGTCTGTAGTGTCGCGACAGAAGCTGGGGGTTCCCTGTACGATGGGTTTCAGGATGCCCTCGACGTACCCAGAGATAGGACGTCCGGGTGTGTTGGCTTTGTGTATCTTTGGGAGGCAGTAAAAGTCTCCTACGCGGGGAGTACGTGGGATGAGAGCGCGTAGGATGTTTTGAAGGTCTGGATCGAAGGTCTTGATCAGTCTATTGAGTTGGCGGGTGTGTTCTTTGGTCGGATCTGCGGGTAGCTGTCTGTAGTGTTCCTGGTTGTCCAGTTGTCGGTATGCTTCTTTGCAATAGTCCATTCTGTTCTGTATGACGATGGCTCCTCCTTTGTCCGCTGGTTTGATGACGATGTTGCGGTTGGTCTTGAGTGCGTGGATGGCGTTGCGTTGTGCTCGGGTGACATTCTGGACTGTCTTGTGAGTACGGTTGATGAATCTGGCGTTGATGCATTTCCTGACAGCTTGAGCATACATGTCAAGCTTAGGGTTGCGACCCTCCGGAGGGGTCCAATTTGACTCTTTCTTCCTCGGTTGTAGCACTGCCTGCTGTTCCGGATCATGCCTACATGCGCATCAAGAACAGGAAGCTTGAGAAACTCGGCTTAACCACCAGCTACAACCAAGCCTCCCCCGGTACCACGGTTGCAACCACAGGGAAGTCCATCGTCAACCTGTCGGACCACACCCTTCAACCAGACGAAATCGAAGTTCTCGCCCTAGGGCTCAAGTTCTGCCCCACCACCAAAATGGACCCCATCGGTCTCGCGGCGGACACAGAGGAATTCATCAGGAGAATGAGGATCCGGGAATACTACCACAAATCCCAAGATGTCAGCAACATTCCTAATGGGACAATCAATGATCCGGAACAGCAGGCAGTGCTACAACCGAGGAAGAAAGAGTCAAATTGGACCCCTCCGGAGGGTCGCAACCCTAAGCTTGACATGTATGCTCAAGCTGTCAGGAAATGCATCAACGCCAGATTCATCAGCCGTACTCACAAGACAGTCCAGAATGTCACCCGAGCACAACGCAACGCCATCCACGCACTCAAGACCAACCGCAACATCGTCATCAAACCAGCGGACAAAGGAGGAGCCATCGTCATACAGAACAAAATGGACTATTGCAAAGAAGCATACCGACAACTGGACAACCAGGAACACTACAGACAGCTACCCGCAGATCCGACCAAAGAACACACCCGCCAACTCAATAGACTGATCAAGACCTTCGATCCAGACCTTCAAAACATCCTATGCGCTCTCATCCCACGTACTCCCCGCGTAGGAGACTTTTACTGCCTCCCAAAGATACACAAAGCCAACACACCCGGACGTCCTATCTCTGGGTACGTCGAGGGCATCCTGAAACCCATCGTACAGGGAACCCCCAGCTTCTGTCGCGACACTACAGACTTCTTGCAGAAACTCAGCACCCATGGACCAGTTGAACCAGGAACACTCCTCGTCACAATGGACGTATCGGCACTCTACACCAATATCCCCCACAATGACGGCATCGCTGCGACAGCCTCAGTACTCAACACCAACAACAGCCAATCTCCGGACGCCATCCTACAACTCATCCGCTTCATCCTTGACCACAATGTCTTCACCTTCGACAACCATTTTTTTACCCAAACACACGGAACAGCCATGGGGACCAAATTCGCACCCCAATATGCCAACATATTCATGCACAAGTTAGAGCAAGACTTCTTCGCTGCACAGGACCTCCAACCAACGCTGTACACCAGAAACATCGACGACATCTTCTTCCTTTGGACCCACGGCGAAGGATCACTACACGATAGCATCAACAGATTCCATCCCACCATCAAACTCACCATGGACTACTCCTCAGAATCGGTTTCATTCTTGGACACACGAATCTCCATCAAAGACGGACGCCTCAGCACTTCACTCTACCGCAAGCCCACGGACAACCTCACGATGCTCCACTTCTCCAGCTTCCACCCTAACCACGTTAAAGAAGCCATCCCCTATGGACAAGCCCTGCGAATACACAGGATCTGCTCAGACGAGGAGGAACGCGATGGACACCTACGGACACTGAAAGACGCCCTCGTAAGAACGGGATATGACGCTCGACTCGTCGATCGACAGTTCCGACGGGCCACAGCGAAAAACCGCATAGACCTCCTCAGAAGACGAACACGGGACACAACCAACAGAGTACCCTACGTCGTCCAGTACTTCCCCGGAGCGGAAAAACTACACCATGTTCTTCGCAGCCTTCAACATGTCATCGATGACGACGAACACCTTGCTAAGGCCATCCCCACGCCTCCACTACTCGCCTTCAAGCAGCCGCCTAACCTCAAAAGTACCATCATTCGCAGCAGATTACCCATCTTTCAGGCGAACAGCAACCAAGACACCACACAACCCTGCCACGGCAACCTCTGCAAGACATGCCAAATCATGGACACAGATACCATCATCACACGTGAGGACACTACCCACCAGGTACACGGTACATACTCATGTGACTCGGCCAACGTTGTCTACCTGATACGTTGCAGTAAAGGATGCTCCAGAGCATGGTACATCGGCGAGACCATGCAGACACTGAGACAACGTATGAACGGACACCGCGCAACAATCGCCAGGCAGGAGGGTTGCCTCCCAGTCGGGGAACACTTCAGCAGCCAAGGGCATTCAGCCTCGGATATGCGGGTAAGCGTTCTCCAAGGCGGCCTTCGAGATACACGACAGCGCAAAATCATAGAGCAGAAACTGATAGCCAAGTTCCGCACTCATGAGGATGGCCTCAATCGCGATATCGGGTTCATGTCACGATACAGAACGTGACTTGACATCATGGCCGGTCTTCCCAGGTGTTTTTTTTTTAAAAAGGCTAACACAAGAACCTACACAGATTGACAGGATATGCAGCCAGCAGGTGGTTTGACATGTTGGACCCCCTGGGACACATCTCATTGTCTTGGCTATGCTCTTTGATGTAGGGAAAGATTTGAATATATTTTGTCTGTGTTTAAATTGTGAATTCTGGGAGATTCTCTCACTGCTAAACTTACCTGACGAAGGAGCGAACTGCTCCGAAAGCTTGTAAAATTAAATAAATCTGTTGGACTATAACCTGGTGTTGTGCGACTTCTCATTCTTATATTCTATGCCTTGGCTAATGAAGGCAAGTATCCCATATGCCTTTTTAACCACCTTATCTACCTGTCCTGCTGCCTTCAGGGATCTATGTACATGCACACCAAGGTCCCTCTGATCCTCTGTCCTTCCTAGGGTCCTACCATTCATCGTGAGTTCAAATCCTACCACGGCAATCTGTGAAACTTTAGGCTAGCTCAGAAAGATGGCTGTGAAAGCTGCCAGATTGTTGTAAAAACCAAACTAACTTCTTCCAGGTTTAAGTGAACGTGCCACCTCCTGCCCAGTCTGGCCCACATGTGACTCTAGTCCCACACTATCTGGTTGACTCTTAAAGCCCCCTGAAGTGGCCTAGCAAGCCATCACCTTCTCAGGACAACTAGGGATGGGCAATAAATGTGGCTTTGCTAGTGTCGACCGCATTCTGAGAATGAATTAGCACAAATGTGATGGTCAGGTGAGCTCACGATCAGACTGATTTGTAATGGCCCTATGTCGAATGGCCTATCAATGCTCTCTCTCCGGGCTCTTAGAGCAAGGATGCATAAGGTACTTGAGAGGGGACTGCTGCCCTGGGTAAAGGAGTTTCTCCTGAATTGCTTATTGGATTTGTTAGTGACTAACTTATATTTATGGCCACAGAAAATGCTGGAAACACTCAGCAGGTCAGGCGGCATCCGTGGCGAGAGAAACAGAGTTACTGTTTCAGGTCTGTGAGGAGGACATCTCTAACTTTTTCCAGTTCTGACGAAGGGTCACAGACCTGAAACATTAACTCTGTTTCTCTCTCCATGGATGCTGCCTGGCCTGCTGAGTGTTTCCAGCATTTTCTGTTGTTATTTCAGATTTCCAGCATCCACAGTGTTTTGCTATTGTCTTATATTTATGGCCCCTAGTTTTGGTCTCCCCCAATAATGGGAAACATCTCCTCTACATCTACCCTATCGAGCCCTTTCATAATTTTAAAGACTTCTGTCAGGTCACCCCTCAGCCTTCTCTCTTCTAGAGAAAGGAGAACCAGAGAAGGTTCACTCGGTTGATTCCGGAGATGAGGGGGTTGACTTATGAGGAAAGGTTGAGTAGGTTGGGCCTCTACTCATTGGAATACAGAAGAATGAGAGGCGATCTTATCGAAACATATAAGATTGTGAGAGGGCTTGATCGGGTGGATGCGGCGAGGATGTTTCCACTGATGGGTGAGACTAGAACTAGGGGGCATAATCTTAGAATAAGGGGCTGCTGTTTCAAAACTGAGATGAGGAGAAACTTCTTCACTCAGAGGGTAGTAAATCTATGGAATTTGCTACCTCAGAGAGCTGTGGAAGCTGCGACATTAAATAAATTTAAAACGGAGATAGACAGTTTCCTAGCTGATAGGGGAATTAAGGGTTATGGGGAGCGGGCAGGGAAGTGGACATGAGTCTAGGTTCGGATCAGCCATGATCCTATTGAATGGCGGAGCAGGCCCAAGGGTCGTATGGCCTACTCCTGCTCCTACTTCTTATGTATTTATTTACTTAGCCTGTTCAGTCCTCCCAGATCTGATCAAAGCTCGGCGGTACTCCCCTGAACCGCAGTTTAAAATTTACAGACTCTTTCCCAACCTGCGATGTTGCCTCGCCCGCACAACAGTCAAACTCTGATTGGCCTGAGGCTGTGTATTTATGACAACAATCCGACTCTGTGGCCTTAAAAGGGATGGCGCCGTCTTAGCAGCAGAATAATACATTGCGTGACGCTCGGTCGAATACCTGCCCTCGTTAAGCGTGACTTGCTGTGAGCAATGCCATGGGAGATGTTAGAGAAGCTGCGATGGGTGATACTGCATTCGGTTTCCATTTTGCACTGGAGACTCCAAGTTGTGGTTCAAACACAGTCGGGTATGAGGTTGGATTGCGCCGGCCTGCTGGAACGATCCCTCCGCTGGAGCAGGTAGGCCCAAGGGCCGATCGAAATTGGGCCTCGTTTAAATTGCATCTCCGGGAGCTCGCCGGCCAAATGACCATGAGCCACTGCGACGCTGGTAACGGACCTCAGTTATACCTGGGGCGGGGGGGGAGCGGGTGAAGGCAGTCTGGAGGGAGGGAAAGCGATTGGGAGGACGGGTAAAGCAATTGGCGGATGGTGAAGAGGAAAGGCAATTGGGAGGGGAGGCTATTGGGGTGTCGATTGGGAGGGGGGAAAGTGATTGGGAGGAGGGTGATGGCGATCAGGAGGGGGGATGGTGTTTGGGTGGGAAAGGCAAATAGGAGCAAGGGGAAGGTGATCGGGAGGAGGGAAGGTGATCGGGAGGGAGGGAAGGTGATCGGGAGGGAGGGAAGGTGATCGGGAGGAGGGACGGTGATCGGGAGGGAGGGAAGGTGATCGGGAGGAGGAGAAGGTGATCGGGAGGAGGGAAGGTGATCGGGAGGAGGGAAGGTGATCGGGAGGAGGAGAAGGTGATCGGGAGGAGGGAAGGTGATCGGGAGGAGGGAAGGTGATCGGGAGGAGGAGAAGGTGATCGGGAGGAGGGAAGGTGATCGGGAGGAGGGAAGGTGATCGGGAGGGAGGGAAGGTGATCGGGGAGGAGGGAAGGTGATCGGGAGGGAGGGAAGGTGATCGGGAGGGAGGGAAGGTGACTGGGAGGGAGGGAAGGTGATCGGGAGGCGGAGTAGGTGACTGGGAGGGAGGGAAGGTGATTGGGAGGCGGAGTAGGTGACTGGGAGGGAGGGACGGTGATCGGGGAGGGGAAAGGGCCACCCAGTAGCTTGAGTTCAGCAACTGTAAGGCGTGGCCTCCCGCAGCCTTTGCATCGCCGTCTGTGAGAGTCATTTTCCGATAATAAAACCTGTAAATGAAGTCTTTACGTCTGGAAACCGCATTCCCTGACACATAGACAACAGCTTCAGGCTCGCCTCTGGAGTGTAGTCTCCAACAGGAGCTCCACGAACAAAGGTCCCATTTAAAAACTCGTTAGCGGGTCCAGGCCGTTACTAGGCCGTGCCTTTACTTTCTCCTTTGTCCGGTTCGAATAAATAGGTCACCGGGACAACTTGAAAACTGCCCAAACATTGATGGAATTAAAATCCCTTTCGCAGCCGATCCTGATGCACAGGGTTCGTTCCACAGACAGGTGGCTGTCCTGTTAAAACGAGAATCAGCATAAAATCGGGCCCTGAGTTAACGAGAAGTATTAAAACAAAGTGATGACTGAAGCTTGTTGCAATCCCAGCATTAAAAATGATGGTGCAGCGTTGGCAATAGTTTGAAAGGTCGGTGTGAGGACAGATGGTTAATTTGTTTGTCTTATGCCAAATGTGCACAAATTGCCAGTTCAGAAACAAACGCGCTTAATAATTAATGTTCACTGGATGTTATTCTCCCCTCGGCTACAGATCTTCGTAACTGCATTTTCCCCCCGTTTTCTTATTGTTATCTCAGCAGTCTGTGGGCAAACCCGTAGCTTGCATCTCTAAGGCCCCATCTTAAAACAGCTTGACGCACACATTTCTAACACCTCGTCCCTTGCCAATACATCGAGAACCGCCAGCACTTCTACAGTACCCTAGAATGTTACATCAAGATGTTATTGCAGGGTCTCAGTGGATGCCATCGCAGATATTCGAGATAAAATATGCAATAAAAGTGAGTTATTGCAAACCGGTCGTGGACTGGAAAGTAATTAGCGTAAATGCTGACTCATCTTAAGGTTAAATCTGCCTTGGCTGACTATCATCTATATACGAAATAAGTCCCTACTATTTAAAAAAAACTTGTTCCACTGTAGTGAATCTGTGGATCTGTAGTGAATGAGAATGTATCGCACTGAAATTTAGAACCGTTCAAATTTTGAGACAAGTTGCTCGGCAGCAGTGGGCAGAGGTGGCAGAGTGGGTTAGCACCAAGAGCATTGCCCCACCGACATGGCTGCAATGCCACAAGAAGTTCAATGACCCGACGAGGGTTGCTAAGGTACTCTCTGTTTAACCCAGCACCATCTGCAGCCCCAGCATTCACAACCGTTCCCGCCCCCTCCGCCCCCGATGACCAGCGCTCTGCTCCAATCGCCTGAGCACACTTCTCTCCGCCTCCTTCCGCTCCTAATGCCACACGCTGCACCTGCTACTCTCCTCACTCGAACTTCACCTCAGCCCTTCATACCTCTGCCACCCTAGACATACCAGCAACACGATGCTACCTTGATATGCACATCCTCAAAGGACCAATTTACTGTGGTCCTCTTGAGCATCACTTTTGATATGGTGACCTGTGCTGCATTCAATTTTTAGGCCTTTGTATACAGTTTAGATGACAAGGGGATCCTATTTTCACACCTTCAGGTTACATTATTATATAATTAGATATTGGATAGTGTGGGCACACTCCTGAACATAAGATGCTCAGACCACTTATGGAAGTGACCCGCGTGAAGACCAGAAAACCTATGAGGACCCTAAATGCAGAATGTTTGACGCTACAGTGCTAAAATCTGTCACTATGATGAATACAAAATTCAGATGGAAAAAGAAGTAAAAGTATATTCGGTATCATGTAGAAAAGAGTTTAAAAAAAAAACATTCAGAATATATCATAGAGTTACACAGCACAGGAGGAGGCCATTCCGCCCAAGAGCTATCCAGTTAGGCCCTGCTCTTTCCCCATAGCCCTGCAAATTCTATCCCCTTAAATGATTTATCTTCTTTCAATTTAGTATACTGTATTCGCTGCTCATGATGCGGTCTCTTCTATATTGAGAGACCAAATGCAGATTGGGTGACAGCTTTGCGGAACACCTCCGTTCAGTCCGTAAGCACGACCTCGAGCTTCTGGTCGCTTGTCACTTTAATTCTCCGCTCCACTCCCACTCTGACCTCTCTGTCCTCGGCCTCCTACACTGTTTCAGTGAAGCTCAACGTAAGCTCGAGGAACAGCACCTCATCTTTCGATTAGGAACTTTACAGCCTTCTGGACTCAACATCGAATTGAACAATTTCAGACCATGACCTCTGCCCCCTTGTTTTTGGACAGCAGCTGTTGGTGATTCTGCTATTCACATTTACACCTCTTCTAGACCCATCTTTTGTTTCTTTGTCCCATTACCATCTCCTTTTGCCTTGTACAATCATCCCTTTTGTCATTTAATCTCTCCTGCCTTCCACCCTTTCACACACCTTCCCTTTTGTTCTTTCCTCCCCTCCCCCCTTTCCCTGTCTCTGTACTTGCTTAAAACCTGTTACATCTCTAACTTTTTCCATTCTATCGAAAGGTCATCGACCTGAAACGTTAACTCAACTCTGTTTCTCTCTCCACAGATGCTGCCTGACCTGCTGAGTGTTTCCAGCATTTTCTGTTTTTATTCCTGAGGTTAGGGTATCAGTAGCATGGGGTAATCAATTTAAAGTTATCACAGAGAGTGAGGAGAGAAGTTAGGAGCAATATCTTTGCACAGAGGGTAGTTGGATAATGGCATGCTTTACTGCTAGTAATAGTTGATGCAGAGACCATGTAAGGGAAATGAGATAAATATTTGAAGCAGAGGAACATACAGGGCTATGTGGAGAGAGCATTAGTTTTGGACTTCCATATCTCCTCAGATAATGAAGCAGTCCATTCCCGTATGCAACAAGGCCTGGACGACGTTCAGGCTTGGGCTGATAAGTGGCAGGTAACATTTGCACCACAGAAGTGCCAGGCAATGACTATCGCCAACAAGCGAGGGTCTAACCACCTCCCCTTGACATTCAACGGCATTACCATCGCCAAATCCCCCACCATCAACATCCTGGGGGGGTCACCATTGACCAGAAACTTAACTGGACCAGCCACATAAATACTGTGGCAACAAGAGCAGGTCAGAGGCTGGGTATTCTGCGGCGAGTATCTCACCTCCTGACTCCACAAAGCTTTTTTCACCATCTACAAGGCACAGTAAGGAGTGTGATGGAATACTCTCCACTTGCCTGGATGAGTGCAGCTCCAACAACACTCAAGAAGCTCAACACCATCCAGCACAAAGCAGCCCGCTTGATTGGCACCCCATCCACCACCTTAAACATTCACTCCCTCCACCACCGGCGCACCGTGGCTGCAGTGTGTACCATCTACAAGATGCACTGCAGCAACTCACCAAGGCTTCTTCGGCAGCACCTCCCAAACCCGTGACCTCTTCCACCTATAAGGACAAGGGCAGCAGGCGCATGGGAACACCACCACCTCCAAGTTCCCCTCCAAGTCACACACCATCCTGATTTAGAAGTATATCAGCCGTTCCTTCATCGTCGATGGGTCAAAATCCTGGAACTCCCTCCCTAACAGCACTGTGGGAGTACCTTCACCACACGCACTGCAGCAGTTCAAGAAGGCGGCTCACCACCACCTTCTCGAGGGCAACTCGGGATGGGCAATAAATGATGCGCCTTGCCAGCGACGCCCTCATCCCATAAACAAATTTTTTAAAAAGCATAGAACTGGCACAAACGGCCTCCTTCTGTGCCGTGAGCTTCTATGGATCTGTTATGTGTCGTTTTGAGCCTCCTGCCCATAAATTGACATTGCTACATTTGAGAGAGCATGGAGATAAGACCCGGGCCTCTATGTTATGAAGAGACTCCGAGATCTGATTCTGTCTTCAGTACAGAAAAATAAGATTGAGAGGGCTTTGATTCCTGTGAGTTAAAACGATGAGAGGAATGGATAACATAGATATGGGCAGGCTACTTGGTTTAAGCTGCAAAAGCAGACCCACAGGATATGAGTTAAAAATTAACAAGCCTCGAGCAAGGCTGGAAATTAGAATGTCACTGTCCTCCACAGAATCACTGATACATGGAGTAGGCCGCCAGCAAATCATTCATTAAATCATTTTAGAAAATAGATGGATAAATATCTGTTTCAGAGCAGTGTTAAAGATTATTAAGGGAAAGATGGACATCAATGATCGAATTCTCCACAGAACAAGATGGTTCTCTTGCTCCTGGCACCTTGGGCGAATCATCTATGTCGTGGAGCTGGTTCAGTGCGGGCTATAAAATTGGATTAACATACTGCAGTCTCGCTGGGTTACCCTTGGGCGTCAGGGAAATATCAGAGTGTTTTATCTTCTCAGTGAGGTCCCCGCGAGTGGGTTACATAGAAACATAGAAACATAGAAGATAGGAGCAGGAGTAGGCCATTCGGCCCCTCGAGCCTGCTCCGCCATTCGATGAGATCATGGCTGATCATCCAAACTCAGTACCCTGTACCTGCCTTCTCCCCATATCCCTTGATACCTTTAGCTTTAAGAAATATATCTAACTCATTCTTGAATATATTTAATGACTTGGCCTCCACTACCTTCTGTGGTAGAGAATTCCACAGGTTCACCACTCTCTGGGTGAAGAAATTCCTCCTCATTTCTGTCCTAAATGGCTTACCCCTTATCCTTAGATTATGACCCCTGGTTCTGGACTCTCCGACCATCGGGAACATTCTTCCTGCATCTAGTTTGTCCAGACCTGTCAGAATTTTATATGTTTCAATGAGAACCCCTCTCATTCTTCTATACTCCAGCGAGTATAAGCCCAATCGACCCAATCTCTCCTCATACGTCATTCCTGCCATCCCAGGTATCAGCCTTGTGAATCTTCGCTGAACTCCTTCCATGGCAAGAACATCCTTCCTCAGATAAGGCAACCAAAACTGCACACAATACTCAAGGTGTGGTCTCACCAAGGTTCCTGCTTTTTGAGAGGTGGAGTGGGCTGGGGGTCGGGTCCAGGGTAAAGGTACAATTCGCCGGGAGGGCTGGACTTCCTTGGCCGTTCTCGCGTCCGGCCGCTGGCAATGCAGGCGTCGGAGCCGCAGAAAACCCCAGGGGAAAAATATCGCATAAATACCATTTAAACGCCGTCTTTGTCCGGAGTTTTCCACAGCTCTTCCTCCAAAGTTGCGGCAAATGAAATAGTGGATGCATTGACGATCATTTTCCAACATTCCTTAGACTCTGGATCAGTTCCGATGGAGTGGAGGGTGGCCAATGTAACCCCTCTTTTTAAAAAAGGAGGGAGGGAGAAAGCAGGGAATTATAGACCGGTCAGCCTGACATCGGTCATGGGTAAAATGATGGAAGCAATTATTAAAGATGTCATAACAGACCATTTGGAAAGTGGCGACATGATAGGTCCAAGTCAGCATGGATTTGTGAAAGGGAAATCATGCTTGACAAATCTTCTGGAATTTTTTGAGGATGTTTCCAATAGGGTGGACGGGGGGAACCAGTAGATGTGGTGTATTTGGACTTTCAGAAGGCCTTCGACAAGGTCCCACACAAGAGATTGGTGAGCAAAGTTAAAGCACATGGGATTGGGGGTAATGTGTTGACGTGGATTGAGAACTGGTTGGCAGACAGGAAACAAAGAGTAGGAGTAAATGGGTACTTTTCAGAATGGCAGGCAGTGACCAGCGGGGTACCGCAGGGTTCGGTGCTGGGACCCCAGCTGTTTACATTATATATTAATGATTTGGACGAAGGGATTAAATGTAATATCTCCAAATTTGCGGATGACACTAAATTGGGAGGCAGTGTGAACAATGAGGAGGATGCTAGGAGGCTACAGAGTGACTTGGACAGGTTGGGTGAATGGGCAAATGTATGGCAGATGAAGTACAATGTGGATAAATGTGAGGTTATCCACTTTGGTGGTAAAAATAGAGAGGCAGACTATTACCTGAATGGTGGCAAATTAGGGAAAGGGGAGGTGCAACGAGACCTGGGCGTCATGGTACATCAGTCACTGAAGGTGGGAATGCAAGTGCAGCAGGCAGTCAAGAAAACAAACGGAATGATGGCCTTCATAGTAAGGGGATTTGAGTACATAAGAACATAAGAAATAGGAGCAGGAGTAGGCCAATCGGCCCCTCGAGCCTGCTCCGCCATTCAATAAGATCATGAGTACAGGAGTAGGGAGGTGATGCTGCAGTTGTACAGGGCCTTGGTGAGGCCACACCTGGAGTATTGTGCGCAGTTTTGGTCTCCTAACTTAAGGAAGGACATTCTTGCTATTGAGGGAGTGCAGCGAAGGTTCACTAGATTGATTCCTGGGATGGCCAGACTGACATATCAAGAAAGATTGGGTCAACTGAACTTGTATCCTCTGGAGTTCAGAAGATTGAGGGGGGTATCTTATAGAGACATTTAAAATCCTGACTGGTTTAGACAAATTAGATGCGGGCAGAATGTTCCCAATGTTAGGGAAAACTAGAACCAGGGGTCACAGTCTAAGGATTAAGGGGAAGCCATTTAAGACTGAGCTGAGGAGGAACTTCTTCACCCAGAGAGTGGTGAATCTATGGAATTCTCTTCCACAGAAGCTTGTTGAGGCCAGTTCGCTAAATATATTCAAAAGGGAGTTAGATATAACACTCACAACTAGGGGGATCAAGGGGTATGGCGAGAAAGCCGGAATGGGGTACTGAGGTAGCATGTTCAGCCATGAACACATTGAATGGCGGTGCAGGCTCGAAGGACCGAATGGTCTACTCCTGTACCTATTTTCTATGTTTCTATGTTTCTAAAACCCAACGGAAGTTCAGCCCCTCCGGTCTGCGAAGGAGGAAGCCTGGCGGTTGAATGCCCTTTCCTCATTTAAATACTATCTTATGTTCTTATCTGTCTCGGTGTGAGGTCGAGTTTCCCACCATCACCCATTCGCTTCAGCGTCTTCATCAATGATGCATCGGATGCCATCGTACGGAACGGGTGTTTCTGAAAGAATTTCGGTTGTCGACGGACTCATCGGGGATCTGATGCGCTTCGCTTGTTCTCTTTTTTTTATTGTTTATTCTTTCAGGGGATGTGGGCGTCGCTGGCAAGGCCCAACATTTACTGCCCATTCCCAAATGCCCTCGAGAAGGTGGTGGTGGTGAGCCGCCTTCTTGAACCGCTGCAAAGAGCGAGAGTGAGAAAGAGAGAGAAATAGAGCTGTCGAGATGGCATTGGAAGAAAGTGTATGGGAGCCACACAGAGAAAGGGTGAAATGGAAAGAATTAAGGAGGAAGGAAGATTTGCATTTCTATAGCACCTTTGACGACATCTGTCCCAAAGGGCTTTACAGCCAATGAAGTACTTTTGCAGTGTAGTCACTGTTGTTGTAATGTTGGAAACACAGCAGCCAATTTGCGCACAGCAAGACCCCACAAACAGCAATGAGATAATCTGTTTTAGTGATGTTGATTGAGGAATGAATATCGGCCAGGACTCCCCTGCTCTTCTTTGAAATAGTACCGCGGGATCTTTTAGGCTCACCAACAGTGACTATACTTCAAAAGTGTTTAATTGGCTGTTAAGCGCTTTGGGACATCCTGAGGTTGTGAAAGACGCTATATAAATGCAAGTCTTTCTTTTTCAGACTTAGACGGCTGGATTTTCCACACATGGAGTGGGAAGCATGGCCGGGAGACGGTCTGTCAGCTCACCGGCCAGAAGTGACGGCAGATGTTGACTGCATCTGGTCTCAGAGGGCGGACATTTTCAAATGACATGTTAATGGCAGGGATACCTCATCCAATGTAATTCCCGTCATCAATGCTTTGATGCTTTGGTAAAGTGTCTTTATAGATGTGATGTCCTGGACTGGTATCCATCATCTGACGGGGTGAGAGAGGATCTTTCCAGAGTATATTTTCCTGTTTTTTTTCTCCTAGAGTCAGAGAATGATACAAAGGAGGAGGCCATTCAGCCCATCGTGCTGGTGCTGGCTCTTTGATGGAGCTATCCAATTAGTCCCACTCCCTTGCTGTTTCCCCATAAATCCTTCAAATTTTTCCTCTCCCAGGAGATTATGTAGAAGAATGTAAAGGCCTTAGAGAAGGTGCAGAAAAGATTTACAAGAATGGTTCCAGGGATGAGGGACTTCAGTTACGTGGATTGACTGGAGAAGCTGGGGTTGTTCTCCTTAGAGCAGAGAAGATTGAGAGGAGATCTGATAGAGGTGTTCAAAATCATGAGGGGTCTAGACAGAGTAGAGAGAGAAACTGTTCCCATTGACGGAAGGGTCGAGAACCAGAGGACACAGATTTAAGGTGATTGGCAGAAGAACCAATGGCAACATGAGGAAAAACTTTTTTACGCAGCGAGTGTTTATGATCTGGAATGCACTGCCTGAAAGGGTGGTGGAGGCAGATTCAATCGTGGCTTTCAAAAGGGAATTGGATAAGTACCTGCAGGAAAAAAAATGTGCTGGGCTACGGGGAAAGGGCGGGGGAGTGGGACGAGCTGAACTGCTCTTGCAGAGAGCCGGCACGGGCTCGAGGGGCCGAATGGCCTCCTTCTGTGCTGTAACCATTCTAGGATTCTATGTGGTGGTGGGGAGAGGAATGGGGGCGAGATGTGGGTTGCGGGGGGTGGGTAAGCAGGAAGTGTCTTGTCATGATGCTCCGGCGATTATGATGTGGGGCAGGCTTGATGGACCAGCTGGTCTTTTTCCTGCCCATCTTTTTCATTGGTTCGTATGTATAGCAACTCCAGGCATGGGCAATGTTGTTGCTGAGATGAATTAATGGACCGCCTTGCACTAGGCAAGGTACGACTTTGTAGAACATTTGGGGGTAGAAATTAGGTCGCGCCCCATTTGGGGCGCAAATATCGTCCGGACGCAAATATTAGCGCCTGGCGCTAATTATCAGCACTGACAGGAAACTTCACTTTTACCGCCCCGGGAGGTGAGTGGAGCGCTAAAGCAGGCGCTGCACACCTCTCTTAAGGCGCAAAGGCCAAGGAGTGAGGCGCTAACTCAGCGCGCGAGCGCAGCGCAGCTGCTGCCAGTTAGCGAGGGAACACAGACACACTGGCGCCGGACACTTCTTAAAGCGGGGGGGGCCACTTGCTCCCCAGCCACACCCTGCTCATTGCAGCCTTGAATCTCAGCCTGGAGAGACCTGTAATCCATTTTGCTGCCAAGCATGGAGAGGGTGAGAGAACGCGCTCATCGCTTCACCGAGCGGGCCTTGGATGCTCTGGTTGACGCAGTGGAGCGCAGACGATGTATGCTGTTCCCTGAGAGTGGCAGGAGACCTTTGCCACGCGAGTTCAGAAGAGTGTGGAGGGAGGTGGCTCAGAGCGTCTCCTCCAGGAGCATGGTGCCCAGGACCCATACTCAATGCCGCAAAAAGTTCAACGACCTCACTCGGGTCGTCAGGTTGAGTGGCTTTTTCTCAATACCTCTCCATCCCTCCATCTCAACCTCACTCTATGGCCAGAGGGTCTTAAAACCCCAATGCACAACACTCATCCAACACCTATGGCCCTTTCATCAAACACACACACACATTCCACACTTTGCATACAGTAAGGGCTATTCACCTATGGGAGGCACATCAGGCAAGACCATGGCTGTATATTGTAAGGGCTATTCACCTATGGGAGGCACATCAGGCAAGACCATGGCTGTATATTGTAAGGGCTATTCACCTATGGGAGGCACATCAGGCAAGACCATGGCTGTATATTTACTCAGATGCTGTCCTTTTTCTTGCAGGCTAAGCTGGCTCATAATAGGAGACAGCAGCAACGGACAGGTGGAGGGCGGCTTCAGCTGCAACCCCTCAGCGATCTGGAGGAGCGCGTCCACAGGATTGTGGCAAGCCGGGTGATCGGTCCCGTCGCCACTGGAGACGCCGACCCCGTTGTGGACAGCAATGGTAAGGTCATCACCTTTTTGTCCTCTGTCCTTCCACTTGTCCCTCACAATACCAGCCTTTGACACTTTCAATCCAACTTGCTAACTCGCTGCACTTATTCCTCCCTTACTGCCACCCTGTCCTCACGCTAAAGCCACTCTTGTACCTCCCTGCTTTCAGATGGTGATTCACCAGCTGAGGAGACGGGCCCTGAAGCTGCCACTGGGAGTGATGCTGCAGCTGAGGAGGAAGAGGAAGCCAGAGCATCAGTGCCACCCTCTCCCGAGGAAGCCCATGCCCACACTGGGAACACGCCTTCCCCGGAGGGGAGCAGGGGGGAAGGGGCTGATGATGGTGAAGCTCCAGGACCCAGCGGGCTGCAGCAACGCCATGGGGGGGGGTAGGGAAGAACGGGGGCCTTCTCCCCAGAGGGAGAGTATGCCAGACACTCCTACTGCAATGTACGCAGAGGAGGAGCGGCTGATTGCAGAAATGAACACCCAGGCGGTGGGCATGCACACTGAGCTCATGGGTGCAGTGGGAAGGGTGCCCGATTGCATTGAGTCACTGGCAAGGAGTGTGGAGCACTTCGCTGTAGCACAGGCGGATGCCACACTAACGCTTAGTGCTGCAATTCAGTCACTGGCTGCCGTGATCCCACCTCTGACTGCTCTCATACAGACTCAGATGGAGGCCACGCGAGCACAGACTGCTGCCAACCTCGATGGTTCGTGCACATGTCCCCGGGGCTGTCACCGCGCCGCAGCAGGCCAGCAATCTGTTCTCCGGCAAATTGCTCCGGATGCTGAAGCGCTGCCCCGTGGGAGTGCCAGTATGTCGGGCGAGCAGGGAGTTGCTGGCCTCTCTCACGATGACAGCATTCCTACTGCCAACACTGTCACTTCTCCACTGCACTTGCCACCGCCTGTAGGACAGACTGCTGCCGCCCATGCAGAGTTGGTGCAGTCTGCAGCCGGGCCCTCCAGGCCCAGAAGTGGTCGAGGCCGTCCTTCAGGGGCATCTGCAGTGTCAGGGTCTGACGAGCAGCAGCCTTCCACCAGCCTTGCTGCAGCCACTGAGGTCCCATTACGGAGGAGCAGTAGGGTTAGAAGGGGGGAAGTGCGCAAGGGAAGGAGATCACCCTCGAAGGGCAAAAAGTAGGAGGTGTGACAAAATGCTGGTCATTTTTTTATTAAAGGCCGAGGTTCATGGTCCAACTTTTGTTTAGTGTTTTGGACATTATCTCCAGGTTGTGAGAACCAGTTATGTTATTGACTGTTTTTTTGTGTTTATTTCTATGAGTTTGTCATGAGGAATTGACACACACAGAGTTTGTAAAATAAATAAGTTTCTGTATTCAAAATATACATGGCTGGTGGTTGGAATTATTGGTGCCTTGGCCGGCTTAGGGGTTGCGTGCTGGGTTGATTAGTGTTTGTAGCAATGGCAGGGGCCCTAGAAGCGGCTTGCTATTAGTCGTTGACGGACGGCCCTTGCAGTTTGACCATTGTGGGCCGCCCACCTGCCTTGGTGCTGCTGATGATCATCGTCCTCGTCCTCTTCCTCCTCTTCCTCCTCCTCCTCTGGTGGTGCTACAAGGCCTGGTGGCATTGGCTGGGTCCTGAGGATTGCCATGTTGTGCAACATGCAGCACACGACTACGAAGTTCGAAACTTGCTCAGGCGAGTACTGCAGGGCTCCTCCGGAATGGTCCAGACAGCGGAACCGTTGTTTCAGCACGCCGATTGTGCGCTCAATAATGTTCCTGGTTGCTTGATGGCTTTCATTGTACCGCAGCTCAGCAGGGGTGTTTGGCGTACGGAGCGGTGTCATCAGCCAGGTGCTCAATGCGTACCCCTTGTCCCCCAGAAGCCAACCAACTGGCTGATGCGGTGCCTCGAAAACTTCTGCCACAGTAGTCTGGCGCAGGATGAAAGCATCGTGGCAGCTGCTCGGATAGTGGGCATTGACAGCGAGTATCACCTGTCTGTGGTCACAGACCAACTGCACATTCAAGGAATGGAACCCCTTTCTGTTCCTGAATTCCTCTGCATTCTCTCGCGGAGCACGCAAAGCCACATGCGTGCAGTCAATAGCGCCCTGCACCATGGGGAAGCCCGCTACCCTCGCAAAGCCCAGAGCACGGTCACGCTGCTTGTCTGGGGTCATAGGGAAAGAGATGAAGTCTCGTCTCCTTCTGAAGAGGGCATTGGTGACCTGCCGGATGCAGCGATGCACCGCAAACTGGGAGATATTGGTGAGGTCCCCAACAGCAGCTTGGAATGAGCCAGTGGCGTAGAAGTTCAAAGCCACTGTGACCTTCACTGCCACCGACAGAGACGTCCTGGACCTCAGCTGAGGCTGCAGATCTGGCTGCAGCAGGTGGCAGAGCTCAGTGACCACCTCCTTGCTGAATCGCAGCCTTCGCAAACACAGCTCCTCGGACATATGGATGTAGGAGAGCTGTTCACGATATACCCTGGGAGGTTAAGCTCTCCTATACATGCGCCTGATGGCCCTCCTCCGTCTGGCCATCATTGCCACTCTCTGTCTGCGTCTCTGTATCCTCCGATTCAGCTGGAGCAGGACGACGCCCCCAATCATTGCAGCCCCCATATTCTCTTTGCCAGAAAAGTAATGAGGTACAGCAACTAAAGTAGCAACAAAGTTAGGATGAATAGGCAAAACTACCTCACAAAGCGTTGAGTCAATGTAGAAGTCTCTCTCTCTCTCTCTCCGAATCTCTCTCTCTCTCTCAGAACGAGTGGTGCATAAATGTCGACCACAGAAAAAGACAGGAAGAGGCCCCCTTTAAATAGCGCCCCCCCCAGCCCCACACCGATTGATAACGTTCCAGTCTTCCGGTCGTTGGAAGCGCCAGGCGGTAAGGCAGGGGGCGCCACTCAATTTCCGCTCCGGGGCGCCCCAAGGGCGTTGCACCATGGAATGACGTCACAATCTGCGCGCGCAGGTGGTCGCAGCGGTAAGTTTTAGCGCCGCCGCACAATCTCAAGTTAAGTTCTCGAGCGGCGCAAACATCGCTGCGCCCGGGCGTTAGCGGCTTAACGCCCCATTAGCGCCCTCTTAAGGCACTAATGGGAGGCGCAACCAAGTGAATTTTTACCCCTTGGTTTTAAATGCATTTTTCTGTTCCAATCCATGGAAAATGACGGCACATCAGCACAACATGTATTGGAGCTTATAGTACAGGTAGATCAGTATGTGTTAATGATGCTGCACCCAATCCTACAGGAGAAACAAGTGGAGCAGAGCCATCCTTGGCCACTCAAGCTTCTCATCTCAATGATTGCTGTGTATCTCCCTTCCAGTCGCTCATTATCCAATGCAAGTGTCTACCTTTTGTGGGTGGGGTGAAGAGGTTTACTAACACAGAGCCTGAAACACCAGCGCCACTTAACACATTGAAAAACTCGATGTAAATGAATATTAGTCTTGGCCAGAGAGCGAGGAGGTGATTGGTACAAAGCGAGAGAAACTTCTCAACCACCCCCCCCCCACCCACCGAGATAAAATTCATTACCAAAGTTGCTGCGGGACCTGCTTATTGGTTTTTAGTAGCTTTATAAAGTCTCAAAGCAAGGTTTGACTCCATAGGCTTTAATGAAGTGTCAGTCAGATGCAGGAAATCCATTTATTACAGAGCGAGCTGTGTAATTGCAACGTCCGTCAGCGGAGACGTTGGTCTGCGTTCCAATTGGGCTGATCCCCTTTTCACTTTTATCTCAGCCATTGGCTTTACATTGCAGATGCGCACAGCTGATGGGCCTGGGTCCAATCTGCTCCTCCTACGCTATCCAAAACTTCAGCAAGCTCCAAAAGGCACAAAGCCCAGTTTAAAGAGACGGTTAAATTGTTCCGTTTTGACGCGCGGAAATGATCCAAAAATGTGCGGGTTAGGTTGATTTGGCTATGATAAATTGACCCTTAGTGTTAGGGGGGGATTAAATATGTGGGGTTATGGGGATAGGATGGGATATGTTAGGGGGAATTAAATACGTGGGGTTACGGGGGTAGGGTGGGATATGTGTACAGTGGGGATTAAACATAAGAACATAAGAACATAAGAAATAGGAGCAGGAGTAGGCCAATCGGCCCCTCGAGCCTGCTCCGCCATTCAATAAGATCATGGCTGATCTGATCCTAACCGCCAATCTACTATCTATCACAGAACCATCTCCTGCATCTAACAGAATTGCACACACGAAATAGGAGCAGAATCAGGCTACACAGTCCCTGGGCCCGCTCCACTACCCACATGGCCATGACCGATCCGAACCTAGACTCATGTCCAAATTCCTGCCCGCTCCCCGTAACCCTTAATGCCCTTTACTTCTAGGAAACTGTCTATTTCTGTTTTAAATTTAATTAATGTTGTAGCTTCTACAGCTTTTTGTGGCAGCATATTCCATGGACCTACCACCCTCTGAGTGAAGTAGTTCCTCCTCATCTCAGTTTTGAAAGAGCAGCCCCTTATTCTAAGACTATGTCCCCTAGTTCTCGTCTCACCCGTCATCGGGAACATCCTCCCCGCATCCACCCGATCCAACCCCTTCACAATCTTATATGTTTCAATAAGATCGCCTCTCATTCTTCTGAACTCCAATGAGTAGAGTCCCAATCTACCCAACCTCTCCTCATATGACCACCCCCTCATCCCCGGGATTAACCGAGTGAACCTTTTTTGCACTGCCTCGAGAGCAAGGATGTCTTTCCTTAAGTAAGGACACCAAAACTGTATGCAGTATTCCAGGTGCGGTCTCACCAATACCTTGTATAACTGAAGCAATACCTCCCTATTTTTATATTCTATCCCCCTAGCAATGAAAGCCAACATTCCATTTGCCTTCTTAATCACTTGCTGCACCTGCATACTAACCTTTTGAGTTTCGTGCACCAGGACCCCCAGATCCCTTTGCACTTCAGTACTCTCCAGTTTCTTGCCATTAAGATAATAAATTGCTCTAGGATTTTTCCTGCCAAAGTGCATCACCTCACACTTTCCAGTGTTGTATTCCATCTGCCAAATCTCTGCCCACTTACTTAGCCTGTCTATGTCCCCTTGCAGGTTTTTTATGTCCTCCTCACTCACTACTTTCCCTCCCATCTTTGTATCATCTGCAAATTTTGATATGTTACACTTGGTCCCTTCCTCCAAATCGTTAATATAGATTGTGAAGAGTTGGGGACCCAGCACTGACCCCTGTGGAACACCACTAGTTACTGATTGCCAGTCTGAGAATGAACCATTTATCCCAACTCTTTGCTTTCTGTTAGATAGCCAATCCTCTATCCATGCCAGAATATTACCCCCAATCCCGTGATTTTTTACCTTAAGCAATAATCTTTTGTGTGGCACCTTGTCAAATGCCTTTTGGAAGTCTAAATACACTACGTCCACTGGTTCCCCTTTATCCACTCTATATGTTACTTCCTCAAAGAACTCCAGCAAATTTGTCAAACATGACTTCCCCTTCGTAAAACCATGCTGACTTTGTCCTATTAAATTATGATTATCCAAATGTCCTGTTACTGTTTCCTTAATAATGGACTCCAAAATTTTACCTACCACAGATGTTAGGCTAACCGGTCTATAGTTACCAGCCTTCTGTCTACTGCCCTTTTTAAATAAGGGTGTTACATTAGCAGTTTTCCAGTCTGCCGGGACCTTAGCGGAATCCAGGGAGTTTTGAAAAATTATTACCAATGCATCTACAATCCCTACCGCCACTTCCTTCAAGACTCTAGGATGTAAGCCATCAGGTCCAGGTGATTTATCCGCCTTGAGTCCCATTATTTTACCGAGTACCACTTCCTTAGTGATTTTGATCGTGTTTAGCTCCTCTCCCCCTATAGCCCCCTGTTTGTCTAGTGTTGGGATATTCTTAGTGTCCTCTACTGTAAAGACTGATACAAAATATTCATTCAGTGTTTTTGCCATCTCCATATTTCCCACCATTAATTTCCCGGTCTCATCCTCTAAGGGACCAACATTTACTTTAGCCACCCTTTTTCTTTTTATATAACTATAAAAACTCTTACTATCTGTTTTTATATTTTTTGCTAATTTACTTTCATAATCTATCTTCCCTTTCTTAATCAATCTTTTTGTTATTTTTTGCTGCCTTTTAAAGTTTTCCCAATCCTCTGTCCTCCCACTAGATTTCGCTACCTTATATGCCCTTGTTTTTAGTCGAATACTATCCTTAATTTCTTTACTTAGCCACGGATGACTGTCCTTTCTTTTACACCCTTTTCTTTTCAGTGGAATATATTTTTTTTGGAAGTTGTAAAATAACTCCTTGAATGTACACCACTGATCATGTGTCGTCTTACCCTTTAATCTATTTTCCCAATCCACTCTACTCAATTCCGCTCGCATACCTTCATAGTCTCCTTTATTCAAGCTTAGCACGCTTGTTTGAGATCCAACCTTCTCACCCTCTAATTGAATATGGAATTCAACCATGTTATGGTCACTCATTCCAAGGGGATCCTTTACTAGGACATTTTTAATTAATCCTGTCTCGTTACACAGGACCAGATCTAAGGTTGCTTGCCCCCTGGTCGGTTCAGTTACATACTGCTCAAGAAACCCATCCCTAATACACTCAATGAACTCATCCTCAAGGCAGCCCTGCCCCATTTGATTTGTCCAATTAATATGATAGTTAAAATCCCCCATAATTATAGATGTTCCCTTATTACATGCCTCAACTATTTCCTGATTGATACTCCGTCCAATAGAGTTGCAACTGTTCGGAGGCCTATAGACTACGCCCACTAATGTTTTTTTCCCCTTATTATTCCTTATCTCCACCCAAACTGTTTCATTATCATGATTTTTTGACCCAATATCATTACTCTGTATTACAGTGATTCCTTCCTTTATTAACATAGCCACCCCACCTCCCCTTCCTTCCTGCCTGTCCTTCCTGATCGTTAAATAACCTGGTATGTTTAATTCCCAGGCATTGTCACCCTGCAGCCATGTTTCTGTAATGGCCACAATATCATAACCATATGTAGTTATTTGTGCCATTAACTCGTCTATTTTGTTACGAATGCTACGTGCATTCAGATAGAGAACTTTCAAATATGCTTTGTGGCACTTAGTTCCTGCTTTTTCACTTTTTACCAGTTTACCTTTTACTCCACACACTCTGTCCCTTCCTGCCACGCTCTGATTTGTGATTCCCCTACTGCTACCTATGTCTATGACCCTCTCTGTTGTCATTTTTATTTTTTGCTCTCTTGAAACCTCCCCCCCACTAATTAGTTTAAAGCAGGGACAGGGTACTGGATTTGGATGATCAGCCATGATCGTATTGAATGGTGGAGCAGGCTCGACGGGCCGAATGGCCTACTCCTGCTCCTAGATCCTAGATCCTAGATTCTAATTACTTTTGGCGGGCAGTCGCTGTTATTTAGGCAGATGTGGCGGCCATTTTGCACACGGCAAGATCCCGCCAACAGCAGTGACCAATTCATCTGCTTTTTGTGGTATTGGTTGGGGAAGGAACGTCAGCCAGAACACCAGGAAAACTCCCTGCTCTTCTTTAAATGTTGCCGTGGGATCTTTAATATCCACTTGAACCACCAATCAGGGGCTTGCTTTAACACCTTATCCAAAGGACAGCATTCCCCATAGTGCAGCACTCCTTCAATACTGGACTGGAGTATCAGACTAGAAATTTGAGTGAACTGGTTGGTATGAAGCGTTAACCCACAACCTTATGAGCCACAAGGTGGAGTGTTATCAGGCGAGGCTGTAGGAGATGCCATCTCTGATTGGACAGATTCCTGGCGGTGTCATCACCTGACCTCCTACCTCCAACCACCCCACCCCCACACTCCCACCATTGGTCGCCCAACAAGCCCATACTCGCGGTGCCCCGCCTTCCCACGCCGACTGGATGATTCTTGACTGTCAGTCAAACAGCTTTGTTTCCCATGTCCAATATTTTTATCACGAGTAAACAAAAGTGTTTTTTTATATTCGCTCCTGGGATGAGGGCGTCATTGGCAAGGCCGGCATTTATTGCCCATCCCTAATTGCCCCTTGAGAAGGTGGTGGTGAGCCACCTTCTTGAACCGCTGCAGTCCGTGTGGTGAAGGTGCTCCCACAGTGTTGTTAGGGAGGGAGTTCCAGCGACGATGAAGGAAAGAAAAATGTATAACAAAGCACGATTTGTTAATGCCTCTATGATTTCTCTTCCGGGCGTTGCTCGCAGCGAGTGTCCTGGAGATTGGTCTTGAATTCTTGAGACACCTGGCCAATCCTGGAGGGTTGACGACCCCAGGAGACGGGTGGCAAGCCCTGATGATGTTTTCGGCATGAGCGCCACGCGATTTTAACTCTCAGCGCTCTTTATAATTTGATCGACGGACTTGCCCTGATATTCGCGTCTCCACCTTGAATTCAAACATAACACTGGGGGGGAAGGGGTCTGTGAGGGAGTGGAGTGGGGGAGATGGGGACAACAAGGACCTCTTACCTTGATAGCTCTCCTCAGTCACATAAAACAACTGCTGCCAGCGGAGTCGAAGTAGTTGCGCGCGCGCAGTTTCAGCGTTTTTTCGGTTGTCCGCTAACTGAAAAGAAAATATTGTCGGCATTACAGAGAAAAACACTGCCAGAGAGAAAGGAGGGGAGGGGGTGGTGCAAAGGGATGGCTGCTGCCGAACAGAGCCTCACCAGGGAAAGAAAAGCTGCACCAGCAAAGCACAGTAAACGTCCATTTTTATTCATTTTCTTCTCCTTTCCCTTCACACGGAGCTCGTGCACCGTACAATTAAATCTCCGCAACCCTCCCCCCCCCCGAAAATATCACACATTAATACTTAAACCAACCCGCGCTATTATTATACATTATTAAACTACATTATTATAATACATTATTAGTTTCAGCTGTGATTCAGTGGGTAGCACTCTCGCCTCTGAGTCTGAAGGTTATGAGTTTCAAGTCCCACTCCAGAGACTTAAGCGCATAAAAACTCCAGGCTGACACTCCCATGCGGTGCTGAGGGAGCGCTGCACTGTCAGAGGTGGCGTCTTTCCGATGAGATGTTAAACCGAGGCCCCGTCTGCTCTCTCAGGTGGACGTAAAAGATCCCACGGCCACTATTTCGAAGAAGAGCAGGGGAGCTCTCTCCAGTGTCCTGGCCAATTTTTATTCCGTAATCAACATAACAAATACGGATTATCTGGTCATTATCACCATTGCTGTTTGTGGGAGCTTGCTGTGCGCAATTTGGCTGCCGCGTTTCCCACATTACAACAGTGACTACACTTCGAAAAAAGTACTTCATTGGCTGTAAAGCGCTTTGAGACGTCCGGTGGTTGTGAAAGGCACTATAGAAATGTACGTCTTTCTTTCTTAAACCAACCCATAGCTCCATAGATTCCATAGATTTAGGCCTGCGATGTGCCTATATTATTATACATTCATACTTAAACCACCACAGATTTATGCGCAGAACGCTTCGGCGCAGCTTCCGGTTCGTTGGCAGCAGCTTCCGGTCCGTTGGCAGCAGTCACTCCGAAAACAATGGCCCAGAAATTGGACTTCGATGGTTGCCGCGGGGGTAAGGATCCCCCGCAATATCGCACTCCGCGCCTGCCTTTATGGTTTTGGCCCACACGAACTTCAGTTCCTGGGCCTCTCTCTGGTGCCGGCGCGCAGTGTGTGCGTGTCCCAGAGGCGCAGTTAGTTCAATGCGACCTCTGGGATCACGTGATTCAGTTAGAGCCAATGGCAGCACACCATCTTTCATTCATAGTTTTGACAGCAAGAGCTGTCAAAGCTATGAATACAACAAGCCCCCAAAAGAACAGCTAAACCTCAATTAAATTTAAAAAAAAGCCATCACATTAATAAAATAACTATAGTTAAATAAATTAACCACTTTAAACAAAAATTTACATTTTTGAAAAAATTTAAATTCTTTTTAAAAGTTATAAAAATAAACTTACCTTTCTTTAAAGTCTCTAAAAAAGATAAACCTGTTGAAAATGTTTTAAAATAATACTTAATTAACTACTTACATTGTTAAAAGGGGGTCTTACGCCTGCTTTCTTCATGTGTAGAAACTTCAACACTTACCTGCGCGTTCAAACCTGAAAAAAAACCTAAGTGTGCTGCATGTGCGCAACCTGTAGTGTGCACGCGGTTCACTTAGGAACCGCCCCCTTCGCCATACCCGAAGTGCCGGTTTCCCGCGCATGCGCAGTGCATGCAGGAAACCGGCACTTCGGGACCTAATACGTGAGAGTACACAGTGCGTAATCTCCCGTATTAGGTCTAATTTTCGGGCCAATATCAGCAGCTGGATGCTGGCTCTGAACCTACCCTGCGTGATGGTGCTTACTAAAAATCTTGAGTTTGTTCAGCCTCTGGGACTCCTAGTTGAAGCATTGGCCTTGGAGGGAGTGCAGCGTAGGTTTACCAGAATGATACCCGGACTTCAAGGGTTAAGTTACGAGGAGAGATTACACAAATTAGGGTTGTATTCCCTAGAATTTAGAAGGTTAAGGGGTGATCTGATTGAAGTTTGAGATATTAAGGGGAACAGATAGGGTAGATAGAGAGAAACTATTTCCGCTGGTTGGGGATTCTAGGACTAGGGGGCATAGTCTGAAAATTAGAGCCAGACCTTTCAGGAGTGAAATTAAGAAACACTTCTACACACAAAACATAGAAACATAGAAGACAGGAGCAGGAGTAGGCCATTCGGCCCCTCGAGCCTGCTCCGCCATTCGATGAGATCATGGCTGATCATCCAAACTCAGTACCCTGTCCCTGCTTTCTCCCCATATCCCTTGATCCCTTTAGCTTTAAGAAATATATCTAACTCATTCTTGAATATATTTAATGGGCCAAAAATTCGTGAGGGAGCCTTCGTGCGAGGGTAAGGCTTCCCCGCGATCTCTCACTGCGCACTGGCTTTTTCAGTCCGAGATCGCACGAACTTGATGTTCTGGACAGCTGCTGTGCTGGGCTTCCGTATCCCACAGGCGTAGTTAATTCGTGCGAGCTGTGGGATCACGTGACTCAGTTAGAGCCAATGGCAGCACACCATCTTTCATTCATAGCTTTCACATAAGTGCTGTGAAAGCTATGAATCTATACCCCCCCAAAAGAACAGCTAAACCTCAATTAAATTTTTTAAAAAACCCATCACATTAATAAAATAAGTATAGTTAAATAAATTAACCATTTTAAACAAAAAATTAAATTTTTGAAAAAATTTAAAATCTTTTAAAAAGTTATAAAAATAAACTTACCTGTCTTTAAAGTCTCTAAAAAAGATATACCTGTTAAAAAAAATTCAAAATAATACTTAATTAACTACTTACCTTGTTAAAAGAGGGTCTTACGCCTCCTTTCTTTATGTCTAAAATCTTCCATGCTTACCTGCGCGTTCAAAGCACTAAGTGCACTGCGTGCGCGCAGCCTGTAGCGCGCACGCGGTTCACCTAGGAACCGCCCCCTTTTGAATTCACCAAGTGCCGGTTTTCAGCGCATGCGCAGTGCATGCAGAAAACCGGCAATTGGAGACAGAATACGCGAGAGTACACAGTGCGTACTCTCGCGTAGCGGCACTAATTTTTGGGCCAATGACTTGGCCTCAACTACCTTCTGTGGTAGAGAATTCCACAGGTTCACCACTCTATGGCTGAAGAAATTCTTCCTCATTTCTGTCCTAAATGGCTTACCCCTTATCCTTAGAAAAGGGTGGCAGAAGTTTGGAACTCTCTTCCGCAAACGGCAATTGATGCTAGATCAATTGTTAATTTTAAATCGGAGATTGATAGATTTCTGTTAACCAAAGGGGTTAAGGGATATGGGCCAAAGGCGGGTATATTGAGTTAGGTCGCAGATCAACCACGAGCTCATAGAATGGCGGAACAGGCTCGAGGGGCTGAATGGCCTCCTCCAGTTCCGATGATCCTATCACAAAAAAAAATTAGTAAAGAGGGAGCTACATTTGCTTCGCGTAATTTTGCACCAAAAAGTACATTCCGCTGGGTGTCTACAGCCCCGTCACTAAAGATCTTGGACACGTACTGCAGGAGGTTGCCGGACCTCCATCACAAGGACCCAATTCCACTGTGTGGGGGTTTTTTTTTCTGAATTATTAATAGTAACTTTTCTTACTTCAGCCAAGATAAATGATTTCAATTTTAGCCTTGACCTCAGAACGTTTGTTTTGCCAGAATGAGTTTAACACCACTCTTTAAATACAAGTGGGAAGGAACGCAGGCCGAGCTAACTCAATTATGTTCTCAGTATATTGCATGGCATTTCACTTAACTTTGTAATTTCTTTCGATTGGCAAAGCTCGCTTCTTGAAACAACTATCTACAGACCATAGCATCCAGCTATTCAGCTTACTGGTCACCAAGGTAACGATACGCATGAAGAGGCATTACCAGAATTTTTATTTTTTTTTTCCACTTGGTTTTGATGTTATTTTCCTGAGGGCAATTTTTAACGCCTGATGTGAAACACTCCAGTGAAACCTGGCGGGAGCACAAGTGGATAGCTGACTATCAGCTGCAGGTCCACTATTACAACCGAGATGTGATGAAGGTAGTAGTAGTATTAGGTCTGAAAGTCGCCTCTGATGCAACTGCATTGAATGTCTTCAGAGACTGCCTGGGAGGACTTGGTTGCAAAAAAATTCTCTCTCTCTCTCTCTTTCTCTCCCCCTCTCTCTCTTTCTCTCTCTGAGATGCTGCTGCTCATTTTGCATCCAGGTCCTCTCACAGCAAAGGCCAGGCAATCTCTGAGACCAGGCAGTCAGTCTCTGACCTGCAATGATGACATCATCAGAGGCGACTTTCAGACTGAAACCATTCATTGGTTCATGGGTTCCCACATGCTGGAACGCAATTGCCCAATTAAGTGAAAATTGCATCATTCATCCACATTAATCTGGAGTCGGGGGGAACACGAAATGCGGGTAACACAACCCCAACCCGACCCCAAGACAAAATCCAGCCCTAAAAGGGTGGGATAGAATCCGTGTTAGATTAGATTGCACGCCGCGGTCTATGGAAGGAGTGGATCCCATGGGCCAGTTATAGCCTTCTCCTAGGCAAGTCCCACACTCAGTGGAGCCCGTGGAAAAGGGCTGAAGAGTGGCACGAATTGGATTGGCGAGTCCCGTGAAAACCTTCAGGCATTTTCTCAGTGCTCAGTTCTATTGAGAGGCCTGAGTGAGTGAGGGGATGTTACATAGAACTACATAGAATTTACAGCACAGAAACAGGCCTTTCAGCCCAACTGGTCTGTGCCGGTGTTTATGCTCCACACCAGCCTCCTCCCATCCTACGTCATCTCACCCTATCGGCATATCCTTCTATTCCCTTCTCCCTCATGTGCTTATCTAGCTTCCCCTTAAATGCGTCTATACTATTCGCCTCAACCACTCCCTGTGGTAGCAAGTTCCACATTCTCACCACTCTCTGGGTAAAGAAGTTTCTCCTGAATTCCCTATTGGATTTATTAGTGACTATCTTACATTTATGACCCTAGTTTTGGACTCCTCACAAGTGGATGCATCCTTTCTACGTCTACCCTATCGAACCCTTTCATAATCTTAAAAACCTCTATCAGGTCACCCCTCAGCCTTCTCTTTTCTAGAGTAAAGAGCCCCAGCCTGTTCAGTCTTTCCTGATAGTTATAACCTCTGAGTTCTGGTATCATCCTTGTAAATCTTTTTAGCACCTTCTCCAGTATCCTTTTTGCAATATGGAGACTGGAACCGTGCACAGTACTTTAGTTACCGAGTGAGAAAATGAGGGAAAGAAGAGACAGTATAAGAAATTAAATTAAAAAAAATATAGAAAATCTGTTAAAATCTGTGATAAAGAAAAGTAATAAAAACATATTTTTTTCCCTCTCTTTATTTGACGTTCTTCTTCCTGGAAGTATAATGAAGGTATATTTTTTTCTAGAAGTCAATAGGAATTCCTCAGAGTTTTCAATGTTTCAAAGTGTTGAAATGTCATACACGAATCTGAATCTGTCACTCCAACTCCAAAGACTTTCTTTGTTTGTCCTACATTTTTTCCCCCCCCAAATGTGTTCTCTGTTCTACTGCCTGCGTAATTACATATTGAAGCTTTCTAATTGTTGTCAAACTCCTTTGGGTAGCGTTGGGACAGAATGATAAGACTCTTGTCAAGGTTGAGGTGAAGCCGTCTAACACAATTAGGAACGTCAGATTTTTTAACAGAATAAAGCAGTAACACCATTCTGCAACAAATTGGACATGGCAGTGAGCTCCTTGTGTTGGGCCTCTTTATGCAATGTGTTTATTGACGCCATTGTGTCGGCCGAGGAGTTGGAGGCGGGACTTACGGCAAACAGACTCTATTTACTCAGAAAAGAGAGTTTATTTTGCACCAAACAGAGTCTATTTATTCAGCAAACAGCAAACAGAGTCTATTTACTCAGCAAACAGAGTCTATTTACTCAGCAAACAGCAAACAGAGTCTATTTTACAGCAAACAGAGTCTATTTAAACCGAGTCCCTACAAACTACAGCAAACGGAACTCATGACCGAAATTGCAGCAACATCTCCTGGTAAAAGCAGGGTGATTTCTCCAGAAAAATGCAGTGAGTGGAGGATAGTTACATACACAGTTACTTCAATCCCAGTCACTTACAGCAGTGCGATCTCCAGGCATAATTGATGGAGGAATTACCCAGTCATCTCCATTCTGGCTGGGAATAGTGGTGCCACCACATGCGGTCTTCTTTCTGACACTGCTATTGGCAAATATGGCAGAAACTTCTTGTAATGATCCGAGGCAAGTCACAGAGAGGACATTATTTCCCCCCCCCACCGCCCCCCCGCAGTTTGCTCCCCAACTCTCACCAGGATCCACTTCTGCAAATGTCGGCCGCCCTCCTGTAACTTGCTCCAGCGTCCTTCCTTCAAGTGCGAGCCTTGACAGCGAGGGTCAGTCGGTCGCTTGGCCGTGAAGGACAAGGCAGCCAAGCCCGACTGCTGTCCTCGCTCGATTGCCAAGTGTGAAATGCCCGAGTTAAAATGGCGGGGAAGCGGGAAGGGGGCCTGCTACGTCAACCACCCACCTCGATTTAAACTCCACCATCGCCCTGCTTCCTCCGACCGGAGGGAGTTAAAATCGCCCTCAAATGTCAAGAGATAGGTTGCCAATTTGCGACTACTTTTGGTTGGACGCACACTGGAAACCGGGTTGTGTAGGAATACACAGACCATTAATTCTTAATTCTTAATTTTGCTATATATTGAAATGCTTTGCCAGGCCAAAAGGTTTTTTTTCAAAGTGAAGTATAAAGTTGTAACAAACAGTTTTTTCCACTGATAAATGGACATGGAATTTGCTTTGATGTGCTTTACTAAAAGGCAGCAAACATGGTTGTGACTGCAGGGGGTAGTCATAGACAACAGAGATAAACAAACCCCCTCAAATTTGCAGACATCACGTCTCTAATGATTTTCTTGGTGGCTAAAGGGGTTTGAAGTTTTGAAATGCAGAATACAGCGAAACACATGAACTGTGACCAAGTGGTTTTTAAACTTCAGGAGTGAACGAACAATTTTAGGCTTTGATAAAGACAACTGATGGATAGCCACACAGGATGTGTGAGTGTGAACGTTTGGCAGCTCAAACAGCTCAGACCAACATTAAAGGAACGTTTCACCATCTCTGAATGATTGATTTACTGCAAAAGGCAAGGAAAGCTGTATAAAACACCGTGGCTAAAGAATATCGGCACCGCAGTCAGAAGAAGGTGGTTTGACCAGTCATCTCGCCTACGAGGATCAGGCTGCAGTCGGAGGCAGGAGGGGCCTGGCTAGTCTTTCCGCTTACGAGGACCTACAATCAACGCTGGACTGATCATCCGCGGGTGGCTGTATGTATGATTTCCTGTAATGTTATTGGTGGACTGCTCGAATAGTGGTTGGGGTTTTGAATCTGTCTTCGGAACAATCAAAGGTTCAAGGCAGAACCCGTGTGTCTGGTGTCATTTCTCATAAGTCTCAAGTCCGAACTCTAGACCCTGTTGGACGGGGCGAGGGGTAAGGCCGCACGTCTTACAGTTGAGACAGCCCAGAATCATTGCACTTTGAACCTTTACAGCTGACAGAGAGAGGAAGGAGGGATGGATTTGCAACTTGTCACCAGGGCGTGATACTTGCCTGGCATTTCCAGTCACCCGTTATTGAACCTGCCGTACTTTCACACCCGGGTGGCAGATTGAAAATGGTGCGTTTATATCGCGCCCTTAACTTGGCAAATACCCCAAGGTGTTGCACAGGAGCGATTATCAAACAAAATTTGGCACTGATGGTTGAGCGATCCTTCGCATAATCTCTGGAAACATCTACTCCTCCTGCTCAGTTGCTTGAAAACATAGGAACATGCAAAATTGATGGGCAGAAGAAGACCAACTGGTCCCTCAAGCCTACCACCCCACACCATGAAGGACGGAGCATCATGACTAAACACTTCTTCCAAACCCCCGCCCCTCTTCCCTCCTCCCCACCCCTCTTCCCTCCACCCCTAATCTCCTCTCCTCAACACCCGTCCACCCCAGCCCTGTAATTACCCAGGAAGAGGCAAAAAAAAAACAAGAAAAACCCCAGGGCCAATAAGGGGAAAAAATACTAAAATAACGTGGAAAATTCCTCAGATGATCGAATCAGTCCAGGAGATCACTTGGACCAAGTGTTACCTTCCCCAGTCAGGAACCGGTCCAGCTCCATCTTGAAGGCAGGCAGAGAGTCAACACCCACTGCACCAGCCGGCAACCTATTCTACAAAACATACTTGTGGCGAGGGCTGGGGAAAGTCTGTACAGAAAAAGAGAAAAAAGCTTGCACCGGACGTCCCAAAGCGCTTTACAGCCAATGAAGTACTTTTTGAAGTGTAATCACTGTTGTAATATAGGAAAGGTGGCAGCCAATTTGCGCACAGCAAGCTCCCACAAACAGCAATGTGATAATGACCAGATAATCTGTTTTTAGTGATGTTGATGGAGGAATAAATATTGGCCAGGACACCGGGAAGAAATCCCCTGCCTCTTCTTCGAAATAGTGCTATGGGATATTTTACGTCCACCTGAGAGAGCAGACGGGGGCCTCGGTTTAACCAAAAGACGGAACCTCCGACAGTGCAGCACTGGAGTGTCAGCCTAGATTTTTGTGCTCAGGTCTACTGGATTGGGACTATGAATCCACAACCCTTCAGACTCAGAGGCGAGAGTGCTACCCACTGAGACACGGCTGACACCTTGCAATCAGCAAACCAAGTTAGCTACCTACAGTGATGGACCAAATGTAGATTCCCCTCAGCCATAGTGGTTGGGGAGGGTTGTGTTCTGCTTCCAGTAGAAAGCCACCTCTTCTGTAGTTCTGGAGGCTGCAATACCCAATTGTTCCCCTCACAGCACTGCGGCACGGTAAAAGCATCGCTGCGCCATTTCCTAATTCAGAGCTTGGTCGACGATAGGCCTGGACATCTAATTAGGGTTATTAGCCTCTGTTACGAAGCAGATGTGCGGCAGAGCAGCAAACACTACTCAGTCACCACTTTTACCCCATGGCTTCCACGAGCTATGGTAGGGATTTCAAACCCCGGGGAGCAGTCGGTGCCCAGGTCTGGCCCACAACCAGCTGAGCCACTCAATCCCCAAGTGCTTGAACAGAGGACAGGAACCCCGACAGAAGAGCCAGTTTATCGAGGAGCAATTGCCTTCGGCATTAATGCGGAGACGGTTCTCTCAGAACAGAATTCAAATGCATCCCGACTCCGACACCTCATTAATATTCAAATTTAATGAGAGCAGAGCATTCTTAATGAGGCGTCATTTGAATAACGCTATGATAATTTTAAATATTGCTCTTTCTCAGAACAGTTGAAGAGTCATTTGTCAAAGAGGTAATTTTAATCAGCTAAGATTTTTCTTCTTTCTTTTTAAAAGGTCAAATCTCATTGATGAGATTTTTACTTAATTGGGTTTCAGGATTGATTTTTATTATAACGATGATTTTCATTACTTTGATTTTTTTTTTTATCCAAATGTTGTCATCTCTAATTGTCGCAATAAAACAGATTATTTTTTATAAATATTCATTGCGGGCGCGGCGGCTTTGCTGGGAATGCATTGCTGAGGTGCACAGATGTGCATCTCGATGGAAGAGCCAAGGGGGCGATGTTGGCCGAATGTAAGCCTCTGAGGTGGCCAAGGTGGGGTCTTCAGCTGAACCACCGGTTCAGCCCGCGTTTGACGCAAGACGCCATCTTGGTAAAGAAGTTAAAGTCTACGCTAGGAACGGCCGCCCGGAGGACCGTTAAACAGCTGATTAAGATGCCCGCTAGCGCTCATTAAAGAACATCAGAACATAAGAAATAGGAGCAGGAGTAGGCCATACGGCCCCTCGAGCCTGCTCCGCCATTCAATAAGATCATGGCTGATCTTCGACCTCAACTCCACTTTCCCGTCCGATCTCCATATCCCTTGGTTCCCCTAGAGTCTAAAAATCTATCGATCTCAGCCTTGAATATACTCAAAGACGCAGCATTCACAGCCCTCTGGAGCAGAGAATTCCAAAGATTCATAACCCTCTGAGTGAAGAAATTCCTCCTCATCTCAGTCCTAAATGGCCGACCCCTTATCCTGAGACTGTGCCCCCTAGTTCTAGACACTCCAGCCAGGGGAAACAACCTCTCAGCATCTACCCTGTCAATCCCCTTCAGAATCTTGTATGTTTCAATGAGATCATCTCTCATTCTTCTAAACTCCAGAGAGTATAGGCCCATTCTACACAATCTCTCCTCATCGGACAGCCCTCTCATCCCAGGAATCAATCAAAGAGGCTGCACGGAATTTCGGTGGCTAACGCTTCAACTAAAGCCCTCTCCGAACAGCGACCAGCTGTTTGGGAGTAAACGGCGTTGATGTCGATTTCAAGCGCTACTTAAAGGGATACTCGCCACTTAAAGGGATACTCGCCACTTAAAGGGATACTCGCCATTTCATGTTCATTGTTGCTGGAGCTGTGAAGAGGACCTCTGAAACAGACATTCTAGGAGACTTGTTGAAGATTTCACCAGCAATCTAGCAACATTTATTCCGGAAATTCTCTGAAGACCTCCCCTAAAAGTGCTGGGCTACTCCACCTTATTGGACACCTTGTAGGAGTCACCAGGAGAAAGGGAGTGCTTGGTCATGGGCATCTTGCTAGGGGTCCCCCCCCCCCTTGGTCTGGGCGAGGAATGGGAGGAGGACATGAGGTGAGGCAGCAGCTGCTGGAGGAGAGAGGATCAGGAGGGCGAGGCGGTGTGCTTTCCCCCCTGTGGGTACAAGATGTCCCTCCTCCTCTGAACCTCCTCCACCAGGGCCTCCAGTGCCATATCCAAGAACCTGTGCGCCCTGTCCCTCGGTCCCTGAGCTATCCTGCACCGTGCCACTGTGCGCCTGCTAGAGCTCTCCACGCCTTTGGTGGAAGTGGGTGCGAGGAGCCAACACGAAAATTACATCTAATCAGCACTTGGGTGCTAAACCGGTTTCTGTTTTAGCACCTGTCGAAGTTTCGACTTCCGAGTAAGACTCCTGTAAACAATATCGTCAAAGAAGGCTTTTTTATTATATTTTACTTGCAAGGAGAATGCATCATAGCCCAATTAGCTATGATGACAGACTGCCGAATCACAGAAAATGGAGTATTCTTATACACTAATAATCACATGACATGTTGTTTAAGGTAAGCTAAGTTAACAATTAAAAAAAACACATAAGAAATGCCTTACGGTGAGACTAACTAATCCCTATAAAATGGAGTCTATCTGTCTGTTCTTTTTCTTCCCAAGGCCAAGGCCCTGTTTGTTTACTTTACTAGCCCTTGGTTATCTCAATTTAAGCCTGTTTTCTTTTGTGCAGGCAGACTTTTGCTGACAGCATAGTCTAAAACTTTAAAGTTATTTTCACGAAAAGAACATAACAATGGATTTTTTCCTTTTCCACACAAGTCAGAGTCGGGCATTTTGTATCAGTTTAAATTCACGGAAGCCATTTTGTCCGATACAAAAACTGCACTTCCACACACCTCTATGCAAATTCAAATTATGGTAATCAGCAATTAGGACCAAAATTGTGTGCTGAATCCAGACTTTCAATGAGGCGTGTCTTATTAGCACTGCACCCCTTTAGCACCTCTTTTCAACCTTTGGCCAAAATAAACCCCAAGGAGTCCACGTATCTGCCGGAAGGCAAATCAATGTCAGCCGTGGCTCAGTGGGTAGCAGAAGGTTGTGGGTTCAAGTCCCACTCCAAGGACCTGAGCACAAAAATCTAGGCTGACACTCCACTCCAGTGCAGTGCTGAGGGAGTGCTGCACTGTCGGAGGTGCTGTCTTTCAAATGAGAAGTTAATTCAAGGCCCCGTCTGCTCTCTCTCAGGTGGGTGTAAAAGATCCCCTGACACTATTTCATAGAAGAGCAGGGGAGTTATCCCTAGTATCCTGGCCAATATTTATCACTCAATCAACATCAGTAAAAACAGATTATCTGGTCGTTATCACATTGCTGTTTGTGGGAGCTTGCTGTGCGCAAGTTGACTTCAACGTTTCCTACATTACAACAGTGACCACACTTCAAAATATTTAATTGGCTGAAAAGAAAAAGAAAGACTTGTATTTCTATAGCACCTTCCACGACCACCGGATGTCACAAAGCGCTTTACAGCCAATGAAGTACTTTTGAAGCGTAGTCACTGTTGTAATCGTGGCAGCTAATTTGCGCACAGTAAGCTCCCACAAACAGCCAGGACACACTCCCTGCTCATCTTCGAAATAGTGCCATGGGATCTTTTATGTCCACCTGCAGGAGGAGATGGGGCCTCGGATTAACTTTTCATCCGAAAGACGGCACCTCCGACAGTGCAGCACTCCCTCAGCACCGCACTGGGAGTGTCAGCCTGGATTTTGTGCTCAAGTCTCATGGAGTGGGACTTGAACCCACAACCTTATGACTCAGAAGTCAAGGTTGCTACTAATGGAGCCACGGCTGACACTTTGGGTCTTTCTGAGATCGTGAAAGGCACTATATAAATGCAAGTCTTTCTCCTTTTCAAAGGTGTTGGGCTGATATGAGGCCACTTGGAACTCTCTGTGCTTAAATATATACAAGTGACGTTCTGTGCCACGCTGTACAGATTTTCGAGGCGTTGAGGAATTGAACTATAAATCTGTTCAGGCCTGCAAAAATGTATTGGCTGTACAGATTTCCTGTCACACCGGACTGCGACTAAACGAAAACAGAACATTATAGGGTGGCCGCAGTGCTTGACATAGGGCTGGGGCCTCTGAATATTCCAATGCTCTCCTGGCTGGCCCCCTCCGTAAACTTGAGGGCCAAAATGCTGCTGCCCATATCTTGGGCAACATGGTGGCATAGTGGTTAGCACTGGTGCCTCACAGCGCCAGGGACCGGGGTTCAAATCTGGCCTCAAGTGACTGTCTGTGTGGAGTTTGCACATTGTCTGTGTGGGTTTCCTCCGGGTGCTCCGGTTTTCTCCCACAGTCCAAAAATGTGCGGGTTAGGTTGATTTGGCTATGATAAATTGACCCTTAGTGATAGGGGGGGTTTAAATTTACGGGGATAGGATGGGATATGTTAGGGGGAAATTAAATACGTGGGGTTACAGGGATCAGGTGGGATATGTGTCAGTGCAGGCTCGATGGGGATTCTGTGTGAGGGGGCAGGGACAGGGTGCTGGATTGGATGATCAGCCATGATCGTATTGAATGGTGGAGCAAGCTTGACGGGTCGAATGGCCTACTCCTGCTCCTAGTTTCTATGAGGCGCACCAAGTCCCATTCACCCATCACCCCTGTGGTCGCTGACCTACATTGGCTCCTTGTCTGGCAAAGCCTTGATTTTGAAATCCTAGTTTTCAAATCCCTCCATGGCCTCGCCCCCCTCCCTATCTCTGTAACCTCCTCCAGCCCAACAACCTTCCGAGATCTCTGCACTCCTCCGATTCTGGCCTCTTGTGTAAGCCCAATTCTCATCACTCAGCCATTGGTGGCCGTGCCTTCAGCTGCCAAGGCCCTAAGCTCTGGAATTCTCTCCACCTCTCCACTTCTCTTTCCTCCTTTAAGATGCTCTTTAAAACCTACCTCTTTGACCAAGCTTTTGGTCACCTGTGCTAATATCTCCTTCTGTGGCTCGGTGTGAAATTTTGTTTGATAATCGCTCCTGTGAAGCACCTTGGGACGTTTTACTACGTTAAAGGCGCTATATAAATACAAGTTGTTGTTGTTGTTGGCTTACAGTCTACTGGGGAATTGAAATTCAATTAAATAAGTCTGGAATAAAATAAAAAGCTAGTATCAATAATGGTGACCATGAAACTACCGGATCATCTTTAAAAACCCATCTGGTTCACTAATGTCCTTTAGGGAAGGAAATCTGCCATCCTTACCCGGTCTGGCCTATATGTGACTCCAGACCCACAGCAATGTGCTTGACTCTTAACTGCCCTTTGAAATGGCCGAGCAAGCCACGCAGTTGTTTCAAGAAGGTGGCTCACCACCACCTTCTGGAGGGCAATTAGGGATGGGCAATAAATGCTGGCATTGCCGACAACAACCACATCCCGTGAATGAATTTAAAAAAAAATTCCGATCATCAGGCATTGGAGGGAGTGCAAGGAAGAGCTACACAGGACTGATCCCATGTATAAAAGGGCCCAGCTGTGAAGGAAGAAGGCAGATGGCCACTGGGGTACATCGAATATTAACCGAAGAAATGAAACTGAACCCGGGCAAAAGCATTCGGGACATTCAATGTGTCATTGGATGGTGTGATGGGAGAGTTAGGGCAGCAAAAGGATGAACTTCAATGAGCCGAATGGCCTGTTCTTATCCTTGGGCTCTTCTTATGTTTCTCAGTTGGTAGCACCCTCGCCTTGGCTCAGAGGTTGTGGGTTTAAATCCCACTCCAGAGACTTGAGCACAAAAGCTAGGCTGACACTCCCAGTGCAGTGCTGAGGGAGTGCTACACTGTCGGAGGTGCCGTCTTTCGGGTGAGACGTTAAACCGAGGCCCCGTCTACTCTCTCAGGTGGAAGTAAAAGATTCCATGGCACTATTTTGAGGAAGAGCTAGTGAGTTCTCCCCGGTGTCCTGGCCAATATCTATCCCTCAACCAACATCACTGAAACAGATTATCTGGTCATTATCAATGAATAGCACAGCACAGAAGGAGGCCATTCGGCCCATCGAGTCTGCGCCGGCTCTTTCGAAGAGCAATCCAGTCAGTCCCACTCCTTCCGCTCTTTCCCCATATCCCAGCAATTGTTTCTCCTTCAAGTATTTATCCAATTCCCTTTTGAAGGTTACTATTGAATCTGTATCCACCGCCCTATCAGGCAGCGCATTCCAAATCCTAACCCCTCGTTGCCTCAGAAGTTTTTCCTCAAGTCGCCTCTGGTTCTTTTGCCAATCACCTTAAATCTGTGCTCTCTGGTTATCGAGCCTTCAGCCATTGGAAACAGTTTCTCTTTATTTACTCTCAATCACCTCTATCAAATCTCCTCTCACCCTTCTCTGCTCCAAGGAGAACAACCCCAGCTTCTCCAGTCTATCCACGTAACTGTAATCCCTCATCCCAGTAAACCGTTCTCATTGTTGTTTGTGGGACCTTGCTGTGCGCAAAATGGTTGCCACCTTTCATAAGGTGACTGCACTTCAAAGGTACTTCAATGGCTGCAAAGCGCTTTGGGACATGCTGAGGTCACGAAAGACACAGGTTTTTTTTCTTGTTTTAATGGTGAAGCAGTCTGAGATAACAGATACTCGGACTTTCTCAGCTCCTAGTGAGCTGTCTCATTACAGCAAAATTGGTAAATAAATAAACTGCATGCGTTCGAATTGTCCCAATGTTAAAATGCCTTAATCAATGGAAATTAGCTCTTTCAATGCTTGGGCAACAATTCCTTGAGAAAACAATAATTAAAACAATTGTTTTGCTATTCGAGTGATTCCCTCATTAGCAATGTTGTAGGATCATTACTCTTAATAATAGTAATTTCACTGCCCAGTTATGATGCAAGCGATGGTCTGGGTAGTAAAGATACCACGATTGATGACTGCTCCATTTGACTTTGAAGACAGACGTGTGGGTTTATGTCCACTTTGTCACAGTCCAGCTCCTACCTTAATTATTAAGTGCTATATGTCAACAGTTGCCAAAATGAACAGGGTAATAAACAGTTCGCACATGCTGAGCAAACAGGCTGTGTGATTTTTACACTCTGTTTTATTTTACAGGAATAATTTCAGCCACTTTAATAGGACAGATGTTTGTACATAAAAATGAAAATGGCTAGCATTCCTTCATCTTTATCTTCGTGGCCTAGCCCCTCCTTAGCTCTGTAAATCCATTGGCAGGATAGGCGCACCAGCGTCAGTGTTCTCGCTCAGGCCAACATCCCCAGCATCGAAGCTTTGACCACGCTCGATCAGCTCCGATGGGCGGGCCATATCGTCCGCATGACCGATACGAGACTCCCAAAACAAGCGCTCTACTCGGAGCTCTGACACGGCAAGAGAGCCCCAGGTGAGCAGAGGAAACGCTTCAAGGACACCCTCAAAGCCTCCTTGAAAAAGTGCAACATCCCCACCCACACCTGGGAATCCCTGGCCCAAGACCGCTCAAAGTGGAGGAGAAGCATCCGGGAAGGCGCCGAACACCTTGAGTCTCTTCGCCGGGAGCAAGCAGAAGCCAAGCGCAAACAGCGGAAGGAGCGCACGACAACCCAAGCACCCCACCCACCCGCCCCTTCAACCACCATCTGCCCCACCTGTGACACAGACTGTAGGTCCCGCATTGGACTCATCAGTCACCTGAGAACTCATTTTTAGTCTGGAAGCAAGTCATCCTCGGTTCCGAGGGACTGCCTAAGAAGAAGATCTCTGTAACCTGCTCCAGCCCGATAATCCCACTAGATCTCTGCGCTCTGCCTATTCTGGCCTTTTGAACATCCCTGACTTTAATCGCTCCACCATTGGTGGCCGTGCCTTCTGTTGCCTGGGCCCTAAGCTCTGGAATTCCCTCCCTAAATCTCTCCGCCTCGATACCTCTCTTTCCTCCTTTTCGACGCTCCTTTTAACCTACCTCTTCAACCCAAAATTTTGGTCATCTGCCCTAACATCTCCTTATATGGCTCAGTGTCAAATGTTATTATTTTTTTGATAACACTCCTGTGAAGCTCCTTGGGACTTTTATTACATTAAAGGCGCTATATAAATTATAAATATAAGTTGTTGTTGTTTCCAGGAAACAAAGAGCTGATAATTTCACCGCTTCAACTGCTGTCAGGTCCAGGGATACTCTGTCTCCATGGGTCATAAGAACATAAGAACACAAAAATTAGGAGCAGGAGTCGGCCATTTGGCCCTTCAAGCCTGCTCCGCCATTCAATAAGATCATGGCTGATCTTCTACCTCAACTCCACTTTTCCCGCCCTATCCCCATATCCCTTGATTCCCTTAATATCCAAAAATCTATCGATCTCTGTCTTGAATATACTCAACGATTGAGCCTCCATAGCCCTCTGGGGTAGAGAATTTCAAAGATTCACCACCCTCTAGAGTGAAGAAATTTCTCCTCATCTCAGTCCTAAATGGCCGACCCCATATTCTGAGACTGTGACCCCTCGTTCTAGACTCCCCAGCCAGGGGAAACATCCTCCCTGCATCTAATCTGTCAAGCCCTGTAAGAAGTTTGTATGTTTCAATGAGATCACCTCTCATTCTTCAAAATTCTAGAGAACATAGGCCGAGTATACTCAATCTCTCCTCATAGGACAATCCCCCCATCCCAGGAATCAGTCTGGTGAACCTTCATTGCACTCCCTCTATGGCAAGTATATCCTTCCTTAGGTAAGGAGAACAAAACTGTACACAATACTCCAGGTCACCAGGGCCCTATATAATTGCAGTAAGACTCAAATCCTCTTGTAATAAAGGCCAACATACCATTTGCTTTCCTAATTGCTTGCTGTACCTGCACAATATAGGCCTAGTCTACTCAATTCAGGTCAGCCAGTCTTGGATGCTTTCACGTTAAGCAGTGGGACACAGAGGCAAACGCTAATATTACAGTACGAAAGCTATTCAAATGTCAAGCAGGGTTTTACTTACGTGACATTGAAGGAAGGAAAGGAAAAGAACTTGAATTTCTATAGCACCTTTCATGACCTCAGGATGTCCTAAAGCGCTTCACAGCCAATGAAGATCTTTTGAAGTGTAGTCACTGTTGCAATGCAGGAAATGTGGCACAGCAAGGTCCCACAAACACCAATGAGATAATGACTGGATAATCTGTTTTCGTAATAAATATTGGGCCAGGACACTGAAGAGAACTACCCTGCTCTTCTTCTACATCCACCTGAGAGAGGAGACGGGGCCTCGGTTCAACGTCTCAACCGAAAGACTGCACCTTCCGACGGTGCAGCGCTCCCTCAGTGCTGCACTGGGAGTGTCAACCTAGACTTTGCGCTCACATCTCTGGAGTCGGGCTTTGAAGCCACGACCTATCTGACTCAGACGTCGAGAGTGCTACCCACTGAGCCACGGCTGAACCCTGATTCTGGACTGCTGAAATGAACACTAATGGGGTGATCTTTTTCCTTTGCCTGAAAATGACTAGAACCAGTTTTGTCCAGTTGTATAGTACAGACCTTTGGCCTCATCCCTTATCTCTTCAAGGCTTCTCTGTCCAGTACTTTTCCAGGACAGCACTTCAACTGTTTGGTCCATGTTCGGCCCCCCTCCTCCCCTTTTGGCCATGTTGACTGAAGTCAAGTGATGTATAAGTTCCGCCAACCCAGTTTTACTGCAGTTGATTATTTCTACACCAGCTGCCTTACTTGGCTCAGACTGACCTCTGCACAGAGATGTATCTGGCATTTGCTTCACTCGCTCTCTGTGGCTCTCTATACCAACCAACCCGTAATGCTCTTTACCCAATATTAAAAGAAAGATTTGCATTTATACAGCGCCTTTCACGACCACCGGACGTCTCAAAGCGCTTTACCGCCAATGAAGTACTTTTGGAGTGTAGTCACTGTTGTAATGTAGGGAAATGCGGCAGGCAATTTGCGCACAGCAAGCTCCCACAAACAGCAATGTGATCATGACCGGATAATCTGTTTTTGTTAAGTGGATTGAAGGATAAATATTGGCCCCAGGACACCGGGGATAACTCCCCTGCTCTTCTTCAAAATAATGCCTTGGGATCATGCACGTCCACCTGAGAGAGCGGACGGAGCCTCGGTTTAACATCTCATCTGAAAGATGGCACCTCCGACAGCGCGGCGCTCCCTCAGCACTGCACTGGAGTGTCAGCCTAGCTTTATGTGCTCTGGTTCCTGAAGTGGGGATTTGAACCCACAACCTCTGACTCAGAGGTGAGTGTGCTACCCACTGAGTCACAGCTAACCGGTTATATAACACACTATCCTACAAGGACAAAACCACAGCACTTTACAGAGCCATTGGAAGCATGCAGAGAATGAAGTTGCCCTAGTGGGATTAAGTTGCCCTTCACAGTGTTCCAAATGATAATGGAAACCTGGAATGGATGCTGATTACTGCCAAACCTCCAGCCCCCAATTAAGTCAAACACATGCAGGATCCATAAACCATTATTTGCTCCCGTTGCTGTGCATCATCAAATAGCCTAGCAGCTAACCATGCAAAATGGAGCAATCATCTAATCATATGCTCAGAGATACTTCCCAACGTTAAGGCAGATTAGAGGGAGGCTTGTTCTGTATCTAACCCTTGCTGTGCCTGACCTGGCATTGATTGATTGATTGATTGATTGATGCTGACACTGTATAAAAACAGAGAGACAGCGGTGAAATCATTCGCTTCCACTGCACACGTTAACTCTCTCGCCTTGAACAGGCGACCACAGTCGCAAAGGACAACAGAGAGTGTTCTTGCGTTCCGCACCTTCCGGCCTCCACAATCTACTCTTCGGAATCGCAATCAGTCAGGAGGGGAATTCTTTATCAAGTAACGGGTAATTGAGAACATCCGGAGAGTAATTGAAAGCACGGTGTGTGAAGCAATTTTCATCACAGCCATTTTCCATCAATTTATATGAAAATTACATCGAATTTACAGCAGTGAATCAGACCATTCGGCCCAACAGGTCTATGCCGGTGTTAATGCTCCACACAAGCCTCCTCCCACCTTACTTCATCCCACCCCATCAACATATCCTTCTATCCCTTTCTCCCTTGTGTACTAATCTAGCTTCACCTTAAAGGCATCTATACTATTCATCTCAACCACTCCCTGTGGTAGCGAGTTCCACATTCTCACCACTCTCTGGGTAAAGAAGTTTCTTCTGAATTCCCCATTGGATTTATTAGTGACTATCTTGTATTTATGCCATCTAGTTTTTGAGTCCCCCACAAGGGGAAACATCTTCTCTTCATCTACCCTATCAAACCCATTCATGTATGGCGTGTGTACACACCCGTAGGGACCTCGCAAGTGCCCGAAAACCGGCATTTCCGATCTGTCAAGAAACCCCTTGACCGATCCTCCGCCTGCCCTGGAGAAGGGCCTCTGAGGGTGGAGAGTTCCGCTTTCTGCAGAACCTCCGCCCGCTGAAAACACTTAGAAATCTTACGCCTGGTTTAAGCGTAAGGCCTGCTTTTACCAGCATCAGAGTTTACAAAAAGTTAAAAAATATTTTTTTTTCACTCATTTTTAATTTAAAAATATTTTTTTAAAAGGTAAGTTTATTTTTAGCCCCGTAAAAAACTTTAATTTTTTTTCCGAAAATTAAATTGTTTAAAATATTTAATTTAAAGTAATTTTAAATAATTTTAAAAACATGATTTTTTTTTAAATGTATTTTTTCAGTGATCCCCATTCATACTTTTGACAGGTCTAAGCTGTCAAAAGTATGAAGGGGAATTTCCTTCTCCCATTGGTTCCCCATGGCCCACGTGATCCCAGGGACGCTTGTGAACCGCCTGCGCCCCTGGGATACCTGGGCCTCTGCGCATTTCACTGTGGAGAGGCCCAGGAGCGGAATTGGCCGCACCTCGGGAGCCCGAGGGTAAGGGCGTAGATTTTTTCCAGATCGGAGGACTCCGCACGCAGGAAGCCTCCGATCGGAAAATACGGGCCATAATGGTAAAGACATCTATTAGGTCCCCCCACAGCCTTCCCTGTTCTGGAGAAAAGAGCCCCAGCCTGATTAGTCTTTCCTGATAGTTCTACCTTCTCAGTTCTGGTATCACAGAATCCCCACAGTACAGATAGAGGCCATTTCAGCCCATCGAGCCTGCACCGACACATATCCCAGTAACCCCACGTATTTAATCCCCCCTAACACTAAGGGTCAATTTATCAAAGCCAAATCAACCTAACCCACACATCTTTGGACTGTGGGAGGAAACCGGAGCACCCGGAGGAAACCCACGCAGACACGGGGAGAATCTGCAAACTCCACACAGACAGTCACCCGAGGCTGGATTCGAACCCGGGTCCCTGGTGCTGTGAGGTAACAGTGCTAACCACTATGTCACCGTGTCATCCTCGCAAATCTTTTTTTGCATTTTCTCCAGTGCCTCTATATACTTTTGTAATATGGAGACCAGAACTGTGCACAGTACTCTAACTGTGATCTAACCAAGGTTCGATATAAGTTCAACATAACTTCTCTGCTTTTCAATGATAATCTTCTAGAAATGAACCCCAGCGCTTTGTTTGCATTTTTATGGCCTTGTTAACCTGTGATGCTACAATTAATCATTTGTAAATCTGTACTCCTAGATCCTTTTGCTCCTCTATCCTAGTTAGACATGTATTTCCCAAGGAGTAGGTGGCCTCCATATTCCTCCTACCAAAATGCACCACCTCACACTTGCCGACATTACTCACACTTATCTGTATTGCTCACACTTATCAGTTTACTGAACTGGCTGCCCTGGCTGAATTGCCTTCAAGAACTTTGTATGTCAGTATGCCTGCCAGCTGTCTGGACTAGCTCGCAACCCAGAACGGGTAGCATAGTGGTTGTGTTACTAGACCAGTAATTCTAGTAGGTCCTGGACTAATGATCTCATTGCAATCGTGAGTTCAAATCCCACCATGGCAGCTGGGGAATTTATAATTCAGTTAATTAAATAAATCTGGAAAAGGAAAAAGCTAGTATCAGTCAATGGTGACCATGAAACTATCAAATTGTTGTAAAAACCCAGCTGGTTCACTAATGTCCTTTAGAGGAAGGAAATCTGCTGTCCTTACCTGGTCTGGACTATATGTCACTCTAGACCCACAGCAAATGTGATTGACTCTTAACTGCCCTCTGAAATGGCCTAGCAAGCCACTCAGTTGTACATAACCTTTACCACAATGACTGCAGCAGTTCAAAATGGTGGCTCACCACCACCTTCTCAAGGGCAATTAGGGGTGGGCAATAAATGCTGGCCCAGACATCCCAGGAACAAATTAAAAAAAAAAAGAATTCCACAGCAAAGAAGACCAAACAAATCCACTCCCCAAATGCCAAACCAGAACTCTGTCCCACCTGCTTGGGCCTGGCATTCAAACACAGAGTTGATGTTCTAACACAGCCTGACAGTGTGTTTTTTTTTTAGATGAGTAAAGAAGAAGCCTTTGAAAGCTTTTGACTGTAGGTCTTTGACAGAGGTTTGTGGTGTCTAATCTCATAGAAAAAGATTAAAAGCAAGTATGATATCTTGTTATCTGCAAAGCCCAATGGTATGACAGCTATGTGAAAAAAATTGAATCTCCACAGCAAATTGGAAGATATTGATCCTCCAACGATGGTCTGGTCTCCAGGGCTCACCCGTCAGTCTTGGCCAGAGTGCAATAAGCTCTATTCCCGTCCCCTCTTTTTATTATACTGGATGAGATGTAACTGCAAAGTAGAAATCTTCCTGCCACTGTGATCTTCAACAATGTTTTCTCTTCTGCTGCCTTCGGTTACGGAGATTGAAGAACCTCAAATGGCAACATGTCCGTTGTTTCAAGGTGACATTGCAAGTGAGGTAGCCGGCCTGAGTCCGGAATAAGGCATGGTGGAACCCTGGGATGATTCCAGTCCCGTCTTCGGACACGGCTGAGTGTCGAATCCAAAAATCAGCCTGATTCGTATTTATGCAGAGTTTTGAAAACAGGATTTGGCCCGATTTTGACTCAGCCAGGAGTTAAAACAAAATGGTGGCCGACGTAGGCGGGGAGAGATTTTTCTCCAGTTAATGGGTGTTTGGTTTCTCATCTCAAACAACAACCACAACTTGCACGTCGATACAACAACAACTTGTATTTACATGGCACCTTTAACGTAGTAAAACGTCCCAAGGCGCTTCACAGGAGCGTAATCAGACAACATTTGACACCGAGCCACATAAGGAGATATGAGAATGGGAAGCTTAATCAAAGAGGTAGGTTTTAAGGAGCGTCTTAAAGGAGGAGGGAGAGGTAGAGAGGTTTAGGGAGGGAATTCTAGAGCTTTGGGCCTTGGCAGCTGAAGGCACAGCTTCACAAGGTATGAACTAGGGGTAACTCCTCTAAAATAGAAATTTTATTGGGTAATAAGTGTTTTATTGGGTAAGTGTACCCATTAACTGCCACTGCAGCGAGAGTGGAGGTGGTCAGTGTGGGGAGGGGAATGTGGGAGAGGGAATGTTATTTTTCCATTGAAACTATGTGGTCTAGTGGTGGTGTATAAAGCAATTCGCTCCCGATCCACTGGTCGATGTATCTCAATTAAAACCACTGGGAGACAGGAAGGAAGCTGTTAAAAATTTCAAACCCAACCCACCGCACACCCACCCACTTTTCGTTTTAATGGAGGCGGGACGGGAGTCAGGAGACCAACCCCCTCTCAGCATGTGGGTTCCTCATTTAAATATTTTAATGAGGCTGCCTGTCGAAGATTTTATCTTCCTCCCAGCTTTAACACTGGCCAACCGGGTTTCCCGGGCCTCGGGAAACGTGGCAGCTGAATAGAGGCGTGGACTGCTTTCCAGCACTGCTTGTGGGCCAGGAGGAGCAAAAGGGCTTTCCCCCAGGCACCCAACTAAATCTGATAACCTCCACAACAATTGCACCCCCCTGTGATCTGATGCCCTCCTGATGTGCTCCCCAACGTGCGATATCTTCTCTTCTCCCCCGATAATTCCAGGCCCCATGCGATCTTTTCCCTCCCCCGCCGCCCGATATCTCCGGGAACCCCATCAATGCCCGCACCACCAGCCCCCCCCCCAACTACCCGATCTCTCCGGGCCTCTCTATCGATGACCCCCCCCCCCACCTCCACCCCGACCCACGATCTCTCTCTCCCTCCTCTCTGCTCCCTGGCTTCGGCCTGGTGCCACAGGCCTACCCGCTCAGCCAGCCAGCCTCTCGATCTGGCTGGCTGTGGCTGGGAAACGGACTCCAAAGATGGTAATCAGGTCATGCTGTTAAATTCGACAGGACCTGCGGGAAACCCGTTCTTCCCGGTTTCCTGACCGATAAACTGCACTCCTGCTCCCTCCCCGCCTCCCCATAAATATCAGGGCACAAGTCTTTAAACATTGACATCTTTCTAGATAGAGAGAGCCTGTTCGTTTTCTAATGCTTAGCTGAATAATTAGCAAATTGTGTGTCAGCTGTGGCTCAGTAGCACACTTGCCTCTGAGTCAGAAGGTTGTGGGGTCAAGTCCCACTCCAGGGACTTGAGCACAAAATCTAGGCTGACACTCCAGTGCAGTGCTGAGGGAGTGCTGCACTGTCGGAGGTACCATTCTTTGGATGAGACGTTAAACTGAGGCCCCATCTGTTCTCTCAGGTGGATGTAAAAGATCCCACAGCACTCTTTTGAAGAAGAGCAGGGGGAGTTATCCCCGGTGTCCTGGGGCCAATATTTATCCCTCAATCAACATAACAAAAACAGATTATCTGGTCATTATCACATTGCTGCTTGCTGTGCGCAAATTGGCTGCCGCGTTTCCCACATTACAACAGTGACTACACTCCAAAAGGTACTTAATTGGCTGTAAAGCGCTTTGAGACGTCCGGTGGTCGTGAAAGGCGCTACATGAATGCAAGCCTTTCTGCTTTCAAATCAAACAGCTTGGCCATTTCATTGAAGACCGCCTTTTTGCCTGACATTCTTTTTGTAAACAGTTAGGAGAAAAAGCTTGACTATCCTGATGTATATTTTCTTCAAGCGTAATGAAAGTCATTCGAGAACAAGTATCCAGAGACAGTGGCAATCATGATCGGGTAACACGTGTATTTATAGCGATCACAAAACAAGCCAGACACAAACTCCTATAAAGGGGCAAGAGAACAAGATAAATATCTGATAAAAAAATTCAATGAAGTCACAATGTTCACCACAACAGGGCGATTGCTCTCCAAAGTTGACACATTCCCTTTAAACAGAATGGTTTTTTGATGTGGTTGCTCTGAGCTTATTATCTGAATTTGAATTATTTTTAGCACCTTAGAAATCTTAAGAAGAACCAGCCTACTTGCAGGTTGAATAAATTGAATAAATCAAGATGAAAGCCAGCGCATCAGCGAAGCAGCCTCAATAGATAAAGCAAATCTCATTGTTCGCTCATGATTACACTGAGCTTCAGAGAATATTCTAATTATTTCTAGTTTTTTATCACCTATCGCACCCTCTTAGGCTGGGGTAGAGCCTTTCAGTACCATTAGGGATGGGCCTTTTTGGTGGGTGGGAAAACAGCAGAAGTGGTGGGAAAATAAAGCAGTGAGGTCTACCTAAGGAAGGATATACTTGCCATAGAGGGAGTGCAATGAAGGTTCACAAGATTGATTCCTGGGATGGCGGGACTGTCGTATGAGAAGAGATTGAGTAAACTAAGCCTGTATTCTCTTGAATTCAGAAGAATGAGAGGGGATCTCATTGAAGCATACAAAATTATTACAGGGCTTGATAGGGTGGATGCTGGGAGAATGTTACCCTTAGCTGGGGAGTCTAGAACCAGGGGCCACAGCCTCAAGCTAAAGGGTAGGCCATTCAGGACTGAGATGAGGAGAAATTTCTTCACACAGAGGGTGGTGAATCTTTGGAATTCTCTACCCCAGAGGGCTGTGGAGGCTCAGTCATTGGGTATGTTCAAAACAGAAGTCGATAGATTTCTGACTAGTAAGGGCATCAAGGGATATGGCGATAGGGCCGGTGAATGGAGTTGAGGCAGAAGATCAGCCATGATCTCATTGAATGGCGGAGCAGGCTCGAAGGGCCGAATGGCCTACTCCTGCTCCTATTTCTTACGTTCCTATGTACCACTGCCTCCCCACCACATGCTTGATTTCTTCCTTTCCCCCGCGCTCCCCCCCGCACCCACTGGGACCACCAGTGGTCCACTGGGACCACCAGTGGTCACCCAGTCCCCGTCTTCTACATATAAACACTGGCAGAGGATGCAGAGCCTAGCCTCACAACTTATTTCCCTACGATTCTCCCCAATTACCTCTCATCCGAAACTCTACTGCCCGTACCCTAACTCGCACCAAGTCCCATTTGTCCATCACCCCCTTGCTCGCCGACCTACATTGGCTCCCGGTCCGCCCACACCTCGATTTTGAAATTCTCATCCTTGTGTTGAAATCTCTCGATGGCCTCGCCCCCTCCCGACCTCCGTAACCTCCTCCTGCCCCACAATCTTCTGAGAACGCTGCATATCTCCAACTCTGGACACTTGTACAGCCCCCATTTCCTGCCACCAACCGTGGCTGCAGCCATCTAGACCCTAAGCTCTGGAATTCCCTCCCCAAACCTCGCCGCCTCTCTCTCCTCTTTGACCAAGCTTTTGATCATCTGCCCTGATATCTCCTTCCTTGGCTCGCCGTCAATTGTTGTTTGCTTACGTCCTGTGAAGCGCCTTGAGATGTTTTACTAGACTAAAGGCGCTTTATAAATGCAGTTTGTTGTTGCTTTATTGGGAAGGCAGGGCAATGGCGATGCCCTGCGATACAACCTTCTCCAGTGGCATACTGTTTGAACTGACAGGAGGTGGGTGAACGTTGCATTTTGACAATAAAAACAAGTGAAGTGTAAATAAATTATTAATATACATTTTTAAAAGGTCTAGAGTGATGGGGTGGGGGGGGGTGGTGGTTGGCGGGGGAAGAAGTCCTCCTATGTTCTTTTGCTTTTCAAACATGGAAGATTGTCTCGGTCTCCAGGAGTGACTGGTGAGAACATGGACCCAGGACTTGGGTTGCCAACTCTGGTCGGACATATTCCTGGAGGTTTCATCACGTGACCTCCTGACTCCAACCGCCCCGCCCCCACACGCTCGCCATTGGTCGCCTGACACGTCCATCATCACGGCGCCCCGCCTTCCCGCACCAATCGGGAAGCGGACCGACTCTTCGTTACCTGATTGGATGTTTCTTGACTCTCAGTCAAACAGCCAATTTTCCCATCTCCAATATTTTCCCACCTAATAAGCGTAAGTGAAAGAAATAATTTTTTTTTTAATGCCTCGATGGATTTTCTCCCGGGTCGTTGCTCGCAGTAGTGTCCTGGAGATTAATCTTCAATCCCTGGAGACTCCAGGCCAATCCTGGAGGATTGGCAACCCCACCCAGGCTCATGGCTTTCAATGCACAAGATGCACTGCAGCTACTCGCCAAGGCTTCTTCGGCAGCAACTCCCAAACCCGCGACCTCTTCCACCTAGAAGGACAAGGGGCAGCAGGCGCATGGGAACACCACCACCTCCAAGTTCCCCTCCAAGTCACACACCATCCTGACTTAGAAGTACATCGGCTGATCCTTCATCGTCGCTGGGTCAAAATCCTGGAACTCCCTCCCTAATGGCACTGTGGGAGTATCTTCACCGCACAGACTGCAGCGGTTCAAGAAGGCGGCTCACCACCACCTTCTCAAGGGGCAATTGGGATGGGCAATAAATGCTGGACTTGCCAGCGATGCCCAGATCCCATAAGCGAATAAAAGAAAACCAAAAAAATCTCCAATTGATAACACTGAATGACTCTTTTCTGGTTCCAAGTGGAATTCTGGTGATACTTAGCTGTTTTTCCTTTCAATCTGTGGTCACTTGCCACCCTCAGTGGAAGATGCCCTCTCTATGCTATTTATGGAAAAACCATATAAACATGCTCTTCATGCAGAGGGAGCTTTTTCTGAAGGAATAATTACAAGTCCTAGCCCTTTCGGACTACCCCAGATCAGGTGTATTCCCCAGACGTTTACCTTCAACTATAGTTAGCGGTAGCCGGATCCTATAAGACGCTTAATTGGTTCTAAAGGTCAGACTACCTCTCCCTAAAGGAAAGAAACGTTCTAAAGATGTTACCGTCCTCCGGATAGTACTTTTAATAAGTTTAACTAGACTGTAACCTTCTGGATATTATGAGGGTCCGGAATACCCCCCAGAATTCTACAACTCCTTTGAGTGTACCGAAATTGAGTTCGCAAGATGATACAGAAATACTCTGTGAGATTATTCTAAAAATATATAGATTTATTAAAGAACCGACATTCAGTTAACATTTATTATGGCAATCGCAACTTTAACTGTTCAAAATACAAATAGCTTACATTTCTTATCAGAGATCTTTATTCTCAAATCTTAACTTCGTTACATTTCCACACTTCTACTTATTTCTTAATCCAGAATATCCACCAAAATCAAATACCTTGATTACCCGAGACTCAATGTTAAAAATTTACAGAGAATGTCTGTGAAGTTGAGAAATGCTTGTCTTCCCAGCGACTTCTGACTTTCTATCTGAAAAGCACTTATTTTTATATCTTTTTTGGGTGGTTTATCCTTTGAAGTTTTCCTGATGATGTAAGCTAATTATTTCAAGTCATTCTTTGCTGACTTTGTTCTATTCTTTATTGTCATATCAACTGTTAGCTTTTAGACTTGTCTCCTGTTTAGGGGTTTCAAAAACCTATCATAAAGTGGTTATTATCGATTTATCTATTCGATGCCATTCTTAGGAAGTCTTTCTATTGAATTTCTAATATCACTTAACTACTTGTAAGCCAGACGTCGTGTCTCCTATCTATTCCATTTTCAATACAAATACAATGTAATTGCTTGATGCATCCATTGATGTCATTTTCAAAGTCTTTCTGTAGGTATATTTTACAACTTGTAAATACTTCATCTGGAGTGTTCCATACATTTCTTATTTACTTCAATTGGTTTTTATCAGACCTCGGGACTCCATATTTCAAGCTTAACATTAAAACTATTTGTTCAGCAAGCGTTTCTTTTACTTGATGTCATTTCTTCAAAGCCTTCTGTAGGTATCATATTTACAATATGTAAATTGAAAACACTTTAACTCAGTGTTTACTTGTTTTCTAGCTATCTCAATTGGCTCCATATATTATCGTGTTTCCTGTCTTATTTGATGTTATATTATGAAGGCTTATGGTTGTTTAATAATCTAAGTTTCTGTTTGCATCAGTGTTAGCTTTTAACACTTTAAACTGGGTGATTCCATTGTGTTGGTTCCAATGTTCAGACATAGAGGAACCTTCAATGGTTTGCTTCAATAGGGCATTGTTTTAGTTTTTTTTAACTAATTCCCATTTCAAAGCTTGTGGTGTTTTACAACTTTGTTTAACAACTGATCTTATCTCAGAAGCCTGTATTTCTGCCTGCAGCCTTGTCTGCTAAGGCTTATGTCTTTCAAACCCAGTATGTCATTTATTAATAATTTCAGAAATCTGTTCTTCGTATCTTGTATTTTTCTGAATCCTGGCTATTCCTTCACATTTCTAGCCTGTGTTGTACAAAGCTGGCCCCAGCCTCGTTAATTGTCCATATCGACAGCTTCTCGCTGGCGCACAGAATAGGGATGGACATCATCACGCATTCTGACTCCAGCTCGAGAGCACTCAAGTGTAATTTTTATGTATATAAGCCACATGCCTGAGCCTTTTCACAGCCTAACAGCACTTGGTAGAATCAATTGCATGTGTTGTGTAGCTGTGCCTGAATCTGATCATCGACCCTGAACATAGAGGAAGTGGCAAGGACACAATAACAATTTTTATTGTGCAAGCCTTTTGAATTTGAAGTACCTCAGTTCAACAATTTTTACAGCTGGTCTTCAGGCAGAGATAAGAGAAAGAAAGATTGCATTTCTATAGCGCCTTTCATGGCCACTGGATGTCCCAAAAGACTTTACAGCCAATGAAGTACTATCACTGTTGTAATGTAGGAAACGCAGCAGCCAATTTGCACACAGCAAGCTCCCACAAACAGCAATGTGATAATGACCAGATAATCTATTTTTTAAGTGATGTTGATTGAGGGATAAATATTGGCCCAGGACACCAGGGAGAACTCCCCTGCTCTTCTTTGAAATAGTGCCGCGGGATCTTTTATGCCCACCTGAGAGAGCAGACGGGGCCTCGGTTTAACATCTCATCCGAAAGACGGCACCTCCGACACTCCCTCGGCACTGCACTGGGTGTCAGACTAGGTTTTCACGCTCAAGTCTTATGGAGTGGGACTTGAACCCATGACCTTCTTAACTCACAGGCGAGAGGGTGCTGCCCACTGAGCTACAGTTGACATTACTGTTTCCTGTTTAGCGATAAATGGACAGAAAAAAGCCTTTCCCGAGCCTTCATTTTCTTAATTTTGTTTTGGTTGAAAGCTTCCAGATTCGAACCTGAATCTTTCAATGTAACATTTACTTCGAGGGAGCTCAGTGGAGAGGTCCATCCTTTTAGCTTGTTATTCTTTGGCTCTTTCCTCCCATTCTCTGCTATTTAAAGCAATAACGGCCTGGATTTTGCATGAAGAATAAGGGTGAGGGTATCAGCGCTCACTGTTGTTGTGGAGTAAGTTGGATAGCAACCTCCGGTGTCCAGTTAAACGCGGAAATCAGGAAGTTGCTGTCCGAGTTGTCCTGCTCTTCCACAAGCTTCGCTACATCAGTACCTCAACAATAGATTCAGCATTAAAATGCACGAGGGGCGTGAAGTTGAGATACTTACCCACTGGATACCCACCAGACACGCCAGAAAAAGTTAGAGCTTGCCCATTCAAGTCTACTCTTTTGTGCTAATAAATAACCTGTAACCTAACTTAAAACATTAAAGGAAACATAATAAATTAAATTGAAATTCCATTACCGCTGGTGATGCTGCGCTCCAGTCCCTGCGGGGCCCACCGGTGGCAGAAGGCCTCGAACGTGCCGGCGGACACCGCGTGCTCCGTCTCCAGGGCCACCCGGGCGGTGAACGTGGCCGCGGAAGAGAGGCAGGCAGTCGGGCCGAACGACCGCCCGCTGCCTGGACCAGTTGATGGCCACTTTGGCCAGGCCCAGGAACAGTCCCACGAGGAGGTCCCCTAACCTGCCCGCTCCCCTCTGCACCGGGTGACCAAAGATCAGGAGCGTGGGACTGAAGTGCAGCCTGAAATCGAGAAGCAACTCCATTCAAGTGTAGGTGAATTTTTAACGGCGTGGCAAGTCTTAAATACTGCCAAACAACCTCTCTGGCATTGAAAATTAACTTTTACAAGTGTGGAGTCTCATTCCTTCAGATGTTAGTTATCATTGGAGACTTTTTAAAAGATTAATAATTAAAATATTTTTTTTTACCTGCCTCTTTTATCTCTCTCTCTTTATCCCATCTTACAATCCCTCTCTTTATTTTGCTTTCTCTTCAGGATTTCTACTTTGAATTAAGTATTCTAACTTGCCCTTCCTGCTTTAGACTCTGCGTGGCTCAGTAAGGATTCTTCAATCTGATTGGTTGAAGAGACCCGCTGCTGCTTGACCTGCTCACGCAGGTCCCAGATCCCCTGTAGAGGGCGCCGCACCGAAATGGCTCTCTAATTACCGTAAGCTGGCGCGCAAAAGCCCACGAAAAGTCTGTGGGCAGCTGTAAGAGTAATGAACGGCGAGCGCCGTTTGTTGGCCACTGACTTGCAAAATCCGGGCCTTTGTGATGTGTCACTAACTCAGCTGGACAGACATGAGTGCGATGTGTGGTACTTGCACATTGTAAACTGAACACTAGATGTCACCGTGCTGGGAGTAACTGCAATTGCACTTCTCTTGTATCACTCTCCACTTGCCTGGATGAGTGCAGCTCCAACAACACTCAAGAAGCTCGACACCATCCAGGACAAAGCAGCCCGCTTGATTGGCACCCCATTCACCACCTTAAACATTCACTCCCTCCACCACCGGCGTACCGTGGCTGCAGTGTGTACCATCTACAAGATGCACTGCAGCAACTGGCCAAGGCTTCTTCGGCAGCACCTCCCAAACACGTGATCTCTACCACCTAGAAGGACAAGGGCAGCAGCTGCATGGGAACACCACCACCTCCAAGTTCCCCTCCAAGTCACACACCATCCTGACTTGGAAATATATCGCTGATCCTTCATCGTCGCTGGGTCAAAATCCTGGAACTCCCTCCCTAACAGCACTGTGGAGCACCTTCACCGCACGGACTGCAGCGGTTCAAGCAGACGGCTCACCACCACCTTCTCAAGGGCAATTAGGGATGGGCAATAAATGCTGGCATTGCCAGCGACGCCCAGATCCCATAAACGAATTAAAAAAAATCTTTTATATTCTCTTGTATTACCCTATTGGCTTTGGAGGTGGTGCCTATCAGGCCATCTAAATAGATTGCAACAAGAAACATGATGCTGCTTCTAACATTAGGAAAGTCCACTACATGATGGGCATCATGCCTAAGAGTCAGGACGGAGGAGATTGCCCACAGGAGGTGTCAGAGCTCAATATCTCTGCCAGAACCTGCCCAGCACTTCAACAACAAACTGACTATCAATGAAACAGCTTTGTGTGTCAGCTGTGGCTCAGTGAGTAGCACTCTTGCCTCTGAGTCAGAAGGTTGTGAGTTCAAGGTGTGATACAAAAATTGGCCAGTGTGGTTGATAATGAAGGAGAAAGCTGTAGACTGCAGGAAGATATCAAAGGACTTGTCAGGTGGGCAGAACAGTGGCAAATGGAATTCAATCCGGAGAAGGATGAGGTAATGCATTTGGGGAGGGCTAACAAGGCAAGGGAATACACAATACAGAAAACTCTCGTTTAAACGGCACCTAAATATCCGGAATTCTCTAATAACCGGCAAAAGTCATACTCCGAAAACAACAGTATACAGTCGTTTATAAGTTTTGTTTTACTGTTAAGTAATTAAAGAGTTCTGGATTACCCTCAACTGGCATTACTGTACTTAATCAAGCATCTTCCACCATCCATTTAACACAACATTCTGTAGGGGAGTACCCAATTATACGGCACATTTCTTGATTTTTTTATTTTTGTTTGTTACAAATAGCCTCGGTAGATAACCCTCTCCGTTATCCGGGATTTTTAATCAACCGGCACCATCCCGGTCCCGTCGGTGCCGGATACCAAAGAGTTTCCTGTAAATGGTAGGATACTGAGAAGCGCAGAGGATCAGAGGGACCTTGGAGTGCATGTCCACAGATCCCTGAAGGTAGCAGGACAGGTAGATAAGGTGGTTAAGTAGGCATACGGGATACTTGCCTTTATTAGCTGAGGCATAGAATACAAGAGCAGGGAGGTTATTCTTGAACTGTATAAAACACTAGTTAGGCCGCAGCTAGAGTACTGCGTGCAGTTCTGGTCACCACATTACAGGAAGGATGTGATTGAACTAGAGAGGCTACAGAGGAGATTTATGAGGATGTTGCCTGGGCTGGGGAATTTTAGCTATGAGGAAAGATTGGATAGGCTGGGGTTGTTTTCTTTGGAACAGAGGAGGCTGAGGGAGATCTAATTGAGGTGTATAAAATTATGAGGGGCCTAGATAGAGTGGATAGGAAGGACCTATTTCCCTTAGCAGAGAGATCGATAACCAGGGGGCATAGATTTAAAGTAATTGGTCGGGGGATTTGAGGAGAAATGTTTTCACCCAGAGGGTGGTGGGGGTCTGGAACTCACTGCCTGAAAGGGTGGTAGAGGCAGAGACCCTCATCACATTTAAAAAGTACTTGGATGTGCACTTGAAGTGCCGTAACCTACAGGGCTACGGACCAAGAGCTGGAAAGTGGGATTAGGCTGGATAGCTCTTTGTCGGCCGGCACGGACACGATGGGCCGAATGGCCTCCTTCTGTGCCGTAAATTTCTATGATTCTATGATTCTATGAAGTTCCCATTCCAGACACTTGAGCATGTAATCTAAGCTGACACTCCCAGTGCCGTACTGAGGGAGTTCTGCACTGTCGGAGGCGCCGTCTTTCAGATGAGACTTCAAACTGAGGCCTCGTCTGCCGTCTCAGGTGGACTTAAAAGATCCTATGACACTAGTCGATGAAGGACAACAAAAGAACACTGAGTCCATCGAGCCTGTCCTATACTGTGATAGTGTAATTGTTACACACGGTCACTGATCACCTCACTTCCCCCCACAGTCACCCAATCCAGAAGAGACAACACTAAACAGAAATAAACTTTAGGCTGATTTAGAAAAACAAACAAGTTCCAGGTGACTGAGATAGACATCCTTCTGGATGGAGTTATGTTGGCTGCACTCAGGAACCTGCTCAGCTCCCTTTCGAATGATTTCACAGATGACATACCTGCTGCATTTCCTGCCTCGTTTGCCCGCAAAGGCTATTTATAGCTGCAGGAAGCAGGCGTTGTTGAATATGAGGCGCGTTGGCCTACCACGGCCATGATCACAGATCGACCGATTGCCATTGAGGGATTGACACATTTCAAAATGTGTCATGGGGCAACATGGTGGCATGGTGGTTAGCACTGTTGCCTCACAGCGCCAGGGACCCGGGTTCGAATCCGGCCTCGGGTGACTGTCTGTGTGGAGTTTGCACATTCTCCCCGTGTCTGCGTGGGTTTCCTCCGGGTGCTCCGGTTTCCTCCCACAGTCCAAAGATGTGCGGGTTAGGTTGATTTGGCTATGATAAATTGACCCTTAGTGTTAGGGGGGATTAAATACGTGGGGTTATGGGGATAGGGTGGGATATGTGTCGGTGCAGGCTCAATGGGCCGAAATGGCCTCTATCTGCACTGTGGGGATTCTGTGATTCTGTGATTCTGTGAAAATTGCAGGGTTTCAGAGTTTGCTTGAGGAACTTTGGCCAGCACAGCCGGCCCACTTGTGCGTCGGCGATATATTTCCCGCTGATGAGAGGGGCACTCTAGTGGAGCCAGTAATAGCATGGGTACCCACCCACAATATGCTAATGCCCCCCTGACCCTGTGAACTTGGGATGGGATCAGGGGAGTATCTATGGGGTAGGTTGGAAGTTCTGTCGCATCCAAATACACCCTCACAAGGCTGCGACAAGAACTTCTAGTTCCACCTATAGAGAAGAGTGAGCAAGGCGCCATTGAACCTCATGTTTAGTCTACTCATGGGGCAACTCTGTATAACTTGCACAAATCGATGTCACTCTTTGCGCTCCTTAATCAGTGGAAGAAGCACCATATTCAACAACACCAAATATTAAAGACATTTGGGACTATGACCGAGCTGTGCTGATAAAAGCACAGTCTATTCTCCGACCCAGAAATTGCAAAAAAGAAACTTCATTTGGTCCAACAATAATGTTCATAATCTGAGCTCGGTGATGTACTTTACAGGAATTCAAGGAAAAACTCTGGCACCAGTGGAGCAAAAGAGACACTTTCTCCTTATCTCGCTAACACTACATTAATCTCAGTGAAGAGATGACTGTCCAGGTAATGGCCTGTTTTATTGGCAGTGAGCGGAACGTCCCCCAACAACCCATTGCCAAAACACTGCGTTCTGCCGCCTCACACTATAACAGTTCGCTGCTGCTCAACGTCGCCGTATAAGCTCTTCCCCTTCCAGTTATCTCCACTCCTCGCTTGAAGGCACTTGACCCAGTTTGGAGCTTTTTTTTCTCCACGGGCACCGGGCAGCTTCCAACACCTCACCCCAGTGGTCATTCCTCATGGTTGAGCCATGGCACTGAGCGGTGAAATGCGTCTTGGACAGTTGTGTAAATGGGAAATAGTGCAAAACGGGTGATAGTGTAAAATGGCCGATAGTGTAAACTGGGTGATAATGTAAAATGGGCGATAGTGTAAATGGCCGATAATGTAAACTGGGTGATAGTGTAAAATGGGCGATAGTGTAAAATGGCCGATAGTGTAAAATGGCTGATAGTGTAAACTGGGTGATAGTGTAAAATGGGCGATAGTGTAAACTGGGTGATAGTGTAAAACGGGTGATAGTGTAAAATGGGCGATAGTGTAAAATGGGCGATAGTGTAAAATGGCCGATAATGTAAACTGGGTGATAGTGTAAAATGGCCGATAGTGTAAAATGGCCGATAGTGTAAAATGGGTGATAGTCTAAAATGGGTGATAATGTAAAATGGGTGATAGTCTAAAATGGGTGATAATGTAAAATGGGCGATAGTGTAAATGGGTGATATTGTAAAATGGGTGATAGTGTAAATGGGTGATAATGTAAAATGGGCGATAGTGTAAATGGGTGATAATGTAAAATGGGCGATAGTGTAAAATGGGTGATAATGTAAAATGGGCGATAGTGTAAATGGGTGATATTGTAAAATGGGTGATAGTGTAAATGGGTGATAATGTAAAATGGGCGATAGTGTAAATGGGTGATAATGTAAAATGGGCGATAGTGTAAAATGGGTGATAATGTAAAATGGGCGATAATGTAAAATGGGCGATAGTGTAAAATGGGCGATAGTGTAAATGGGTGATAGTGTAAATGAGTGATAATGTAAAATGGGTGCTACTGTAAATGGGCGATAGTGTAAATGGGTGATAATGTAAAATGGGCGATAGCATAAATGGGTGATAATGTAAAATGGGCGCTAGTGTAAATGGGTGGTAGTGTAAATGGGTGATAATGTAAAATAGGCGATAGTGTAAATGGGTGATAGTGTAAATGGGTGATAATGTAAAATGGGCGCTAGTGTAAATGAGCGATAGTGTAAATGGATGATAATGTAAAATGGGCGATAGTGTAAAATGGGCGATAGTGTAAAATGGGCGATAGTGTAAATGGGTGATAATGTAAAATGGGCGATAATGTAAATGGGTGATAGTGTAAATGGGTGATAATGTAAAATGGGCGATAGTGTAAATGGGTGATAATGTAAAATGGGCGATAGTGTAAATGGGTGATAGTGTAAAATGGGCGATAGTGTAAATGGGTGATAATGTAAAATGGGCGATAGTGTAAATGGGTGATAATGTAAAATGGGCGATAGTGTAAATGGGTGATAGTGTAAATGGGTGATAATGTAAAATGGGCGATAGTGTAAAATGGGCGATAGTGTAAATGGGTGATAATGTAAAATGGCGCTAGTGTAAATGGGTGATAGTGTAAATGGGTGATAATGTAAAATGGGCGATAGTATAAATGGGTGATAATGTAAAATGGACGATAGCGTAAATGGGTGATAGTGTAAATGGGTGATTTGTAAAATGGGCGATAGTGTAAAATGGGCGATAGTGTAAAATGGGCGATAGTGTAAATGGGTGATAGTGTAAAATGGGCGATAGTGTAAATGGGTGATAGTGTAAAATGGGCGATAGTGTAAAATGGGCGATAGTGTAAATGGGTGATAGTGTAAAATGGGCGATAGTGTAAATGGGTGATAATGTAAAACGGGCGATAGTGTAAATGGGTGATAATGTAAAATGGGCGATAGTGTAAATGGGTGATAATGTAAAATGAGCGATAGTGTAAATGGGTGATAGTGTAAATGGGTGATAATGTAAAATGGCTGATAGTGTAAATGGGTGATGATGTAAAATTGGTGATAGTGTAAAATGGGCAATAGTGTAAATGGGTGATAATGTAAAATGGGCGATAGTGTAAATGGGTGATAATGTAAAATGGGCGCTAGTGTAAATGGGTGTTAGTGTAAATGGGTGATAATGTAAAATGGGCGATAGAGTAAAATGGGCGATAGTGTAAATGGGTGATAATGTAAAATGGGCGCTAGTGTAAATGGGTGATAGTGTAAATGGGTGATAATGTAAAATGGGCGATAGTGTAAATGGGTGATAATGTAAAATGGGCAATAGTGCAAAATGGGTGATAATGTAAAATGGGCGATAGTGTAAATGGGTGATATTGTAAAATGGGTGATAGTGTAAATGGGTGATAATGTAAAATGGGCGATAGTGTAAAATGGGTGATAATGTAAAATGGGCGATAGTGTAAAATGGGTGATAATGTAAAATGGGCGATAGTGTAAATGGGTGATAATGTAAAATGGGCGATAGTGTAAAATGGGCGATAATGTAAAATGGGCGATAGTGTAAAATGGGTGATAATGTAAAATGGGCGATAGTGTAAATGGGTGATAATGTAAAATGGGCGCTAGTGTAAATGGGTGTTAGTGTAAATGGGTGATAATGTAAAATGGGCGATAGTGTAAATGGGTGATAATGTAAAATGGGCGATAGTGTAAATGGGTGATAATGTAAAATGGGCGATAGTGTAAATGGGTGATAGTGTAAAATGGGCGATAGTGTAAATGGGTGATAATGTAAAATGGGTGATAGTGTAAATGGGTGATAATGTAAAATGGGCGATAGTGTAAATGGGTGATAATGTAAAATGGGCGCTAGTGTAAATGGGTGTTAGTGTAAATGGGTGATAATGTAAAATGGGCGATAGTGTAAAATGGGCGATAGTGTAAATGGGTGATAATGTAAAATGGGCGCTAGTGTAAATGGGTGATAGTGTAAATGGGTGATAATGTAAAATGGGCGATAGTGTAAATGGGTGATAATGTAAAATGGGCGATAGTGTAAAATGGGTGATAATGTAAAATGGGCGATAGTGTAAATGGGTGATAATGTAAAATGGGCGATAGTGTAAATGGGTGATAATGTAAAATGGGCGATAGTGTAAAATGGGTGATAATGTAAAATGGGCGATAGTGTAAAATGGGCGATAATGTAAAATGGGCGATAGTGTAAAATGGGCGATAGTGTAAATGGGTGATAGTGTAAATGAGTGATAATGTAAAATGGGTGCTAGTGTAAATGGGCGATAGTGTAAATGGGTGATAATGTAAAATGGGCGATAGCATAAATGGGTGATAATGTAAAATGGGCACTAGTGTAAATGGGTGGTAGTGTAAATGGGTGATAATGTAAAATAGGCGCTAGTGTAAATGGGTGATAGTGTAAATGGGTGATAATGTAAAATGGGCGATAGTGTAAATGGGTGATAATGTAAAATGGGCGATAGTGTAAATGGGTGATAGTGTAAATGGGTGATAATGTAAAATGGGCGCTAGTGTAAATGGGTGATAGTGTAAATGGGTGATAATGTAAAATAGGTGCTAGTGTAAATGGGTGATAGTGTAAATGGGTGATAATGTAAAATGGGCGCTAGTGTAAATGAGCGATAGTGTAAATGGATGATAATGTAAAATGGGCGATACTGTAAAATGGGCGATAGTGTAAAATGGGCGATAGTGTAAATGGGTGATAGTGTAAATGAGTGATAATGTAAAATGGGCGATAGTGTAAATGGGTGATAGTGTAAATGAGTGATAATGTAAAATGGGCGATAGTGTAAAATGGGCGATAGTGTAAATGAGCGATAGTGTAAATGGGCGATAATGTAAAATGGGCGATAATGTAAAATGGGCGATAGTGTAAAATGGGCGATAGTGTAAATGGGTGATAGTGTAAATGAGTGATAATGTAAAATGGGTGCTAGTGTAAATGGGCGATAGTGTAAATGGGTGATAATGTAAAATGGGCGATAGCATAAATGGGTGATAATGTAAAATGGGCACTAGTGTAAATGGGTGATAGTGTAAATGGGTGATAATGTAAAATGGGCGATAGTGTAAATGGGTGATAGTGTAAAATGGGCGATAGTGTAAATGGGTGATAATGTAAAATGGGCGATAGTGTAAATGGGTGATAATGTAAAATGGGCGATAGCGTAAATGGGTGATAGTGTAAATGGGTGATGATGTAAAATGGGCGATAGTGTAAATGGGTGATAGTGTAAAATGGGCGATAGTGTAAATGGGTGATAATGTAAAATGGGCGATAGTGTAAATGGGTGATAGTGTAAAATGGGCGATAGTGTAAATGGGTGATAATGTAAAACGGGCGATAGTGTAAATGGGTGATAATGTAAAATGGGCGATAGTGTAAATGGGTGATAATGTAAAATGGGCGATAGTGTAAATGGGTGATAGTGTAAATGGGTGATAATGTAAAATGGCTGATAATGTAAATGGGTGATAATGTAAAATTGGTGATAGTGTAAAATGGGCAATAGTGTAAATGGGTGATAATGTAAAATGGGCATTAGTGTAAATGGGTGATAATGTAAAATGGGCGATAGTGTAAATGGGTGATAATGTAAAATGGGCGATAGTGTAAATGGGTGATAATGTAAAATGGGCGCTAGTGTAAATGGGTGTTAGTGTAAATGGGTGATAATGTAAAATGGGCGATAGTGTAAAATGGGCGATAGTGTAAATGGGTGATAATGTAAAATGGGCGCTAGTATAAATGGGTGATAGTGTAAATGGGTGATGATGTAAAATGGGCGATAGTGTAAATGAGTGATAATGTAAAATGGGCGATAGTGTAAATGGGTGATAATGTAAAATGGGCGATAGTGTAAACGGGTGATAATGTAAAATGGGTGATAGTGTAAATGGGTGATAGTGTAAATGGGTGCTAGTGTAAATGGGTGATAATGTAAAATGGGCGATAGTGTAAATGGGTGATAATGTAAAATGGGTGATAGTGTAAATGGGTGATAGTGTAAATGGGTGATAATGTAAAATGGGCGATAGTGTAAATGGGTGATAATGTAAAATGGGTGATAGTGTAAAATGGGCGATAGTCTAAAATGGGCGATAGTGTAAAATGGGCGATAGTGTAAAATGGGTGATAATGTAAAATGGGTGATATTGTAAATGGGCGAAAGCGTAAAATTGGTGATAGTGTAAAATTGGTGATAGTGTAAATGGGTGATAGTGTAAATGGGCGATAGTGTAAATGGGTGATAGTGTAAAATGGGTGATAGTGTAAATGGGCGATAGTGTACAATGGGTGATAGTGTACAATGGGTGATAGTGTAAATGGGTGATAGTGTAAATGGGCGATAGTGCAAGACGGGCGATAGTGAATCGGCAGCCCGTCATACACCCTGCCCGATTGTCCTCTCTGTTGACTTCAATGAAAACGTGCTGCCGATTCCCTATCGACCCTTTTGCCCTGCACTAACCTCAGCCCCTGAGAGTTGGTGAGCTATTGACTTCACCGGCCGCACAGATAAGCTGGATCCTGCCTTCACCCTGCATTTGCTTACGCCCAGTCCCAGCAGGAAGCAGAGCTGAGTTTTCCACTCCCTAATGCAGGGGGAGTCTGAGGCCGGTTCGGGCACCCTGGCTGGGACCAGCTAACCCAGCCCAGACCAGGGCTTGAATCATGAGATTATCGGTACAGCTCTGCTGCTCAGTGGGGCAACCTGCTGAGCCATCAGGGAGTTTGCAGGTTTGTCATAGTAGATAGTGGGTGTGGGGTGAGCTAATCCATCATGGGTGCAAACTATAGCAATGCAATCATGAGTGGAAACCTCACCTAATGGCCAAACATGCTCCCTTTCCAACACAGGGCAGTATCTTCACCATTCGAGCCATTGAGGGAGCTGTGTATAATTTTATAAGAAGTCATTATTAAAAAGAAAAAGACTTGTATTTCTATACCGCCTTTCACGACCACCGGACGTCCCAAAGCGCTTTACAGCCAATGAAGTACTTTTTGAAGTGTGGTTACTGTTGTAATGTAGGAAACATGGCAGCTAATTTGTGCACAGCAAGCTCCCACAAACAGCAATGTGATAATGACCAGATAATCTGTTTTTAGTGATGTTGATTGAGGGATAAATATTGGCCCCAGGACACCGGGGAGAACTCCCCTGCTCTTCTTCGAAATAGTGGCCGCGGGATCATTTACGTCCACCTGAGAGAGAGCAGACGGGGCCTCGGTTTAACGTCTCATCCGAAAGACATCAATTAAGCTTAAGAGGCTGCCCAAGGCCACAGCAAACCAGGCAAAATGACTGAGCTTCAATCTGGCAGCTTATGGGGCTGTGATTGCCCCCAGTGGTCAGAAATGGGGCTTTTACAGAGAATTACTAGAATATGCAGCACAGAAACAGGCCATTCAGCCCAACCAGTCCATGCCGGCGTTTATGCTCCACTTGAGTCTCCTCCAATCCTTCCTCATATAACTCTATCAGCATATTCTCTTCTCCCTCATGTGCTTATCTAGCTTCCCCTTAAATGCACCTATACTATTCACCACAACCACTTCCTGTGGTAGCGAGTTCCACATTCTCACCACTCTCTGGGTAAAGAAGTTTCTCTCGAATTCCCTATTTGATTTCTTGGTGACTATCTTATATTGACGGCCTCTAGTTTTGCTCTTCCCCACAAGTGTCTAGTCTAGCAAGAGTGGTGCAGAGCTGAGCGGAGAGTAAGAGAGATCGCGGAGTCTTACCTTGACATTTCTGGTGCGGTCATTGCCATTTTTCCAGCATTACTGCCAGGTCAAAGGGCAGTCTTCCGCTTCGGGGCATGTCAAGAGCACATATCAGGAAATAATACTCTTGCGGCCCATAATTTTGCATCTGTTTAGTTTAATGGAAGGAAAATCATGGGCTGGGAGGGTGGGGGGAGGGTGCAGTTTCCTGCTAGATGCTCTCAGCAAGTGTTTGGAGCATCGAAACAGATCCTTCCTTCACTGCCTCGGCTTGCACATAAAGAAAAGCCACTTGGAGTGTCTTACTCACTGTACCATGCGCCCAGCTATCATTTACTCTCCCTATAAAGTGCTTCTCTGTATAATTTTTGCATTACACTGTTGATATACTGGAATCAGGTGCTGTCAGGCAGATTTTGCTGGTCACCGCCTTTATAGGGCTTAAAATCGAGGCCTATGACGGCAAAAGGCGCTGTTCACGCTTCCGATTTACCCATTGAAGGGAGTGGGAATTCCGACAGGGCTGTTGCGATTTAAAGGCAGCCTGCACCTCTTAAAGGGGCGGTGCACAATTTTGTCTGGAGAGCATTGCAGCTGAACATGCAAACTCAGTGGACAGAATGACTGCAGCCAGGTTCTCCGATGGCGCCGTGGAGGTGATTGTTGAGCAGGTAAGCAGTGGAAAGGAGGTCCTCTTTCTCAGTGGCGAGCCAGGCAAGTAGTGCAGCAGTGGTGGAGGGAGGTGGCTGCCAATGACAATGGAAGCAGCATTCCTGGCAGTAACGCTAGAACAAATTCAATGACCTCACCAGAGCTGCTAAGGTAAGATCCCCATTCACATCTCTCTCACTCTCTGCTCATTCCTAACCCACCATAGTCCCAGTACTGTGCACAGTTTTGTTCTCCTTATCTAAGGAAGGATATGCTTGCCTTAGAGGCGGTGCAACGAAGGTTCACTAGATTGATTCCAGGGATGAGAGGGCTGTCCTATGATGAGAGATTGAGTAGAATAGGCCCATACTCTGGAGTTTAGAAGAATCAGAGTGATCTCATTTAAACATATAAGATTCTGAGAGGTCTTGACAGGGTAGTTGCAGAGAGGCTGTTTCCCCTGGCTGGAGAGTCTAGAACTAAGGACTTGGGGGAGAAATTCCCCTCCTTTGCGCCTCCTGTGGGGGGCGCTAACGGGGCGCAAAGGCCTTTTCGCCCAGCCATGGCACTGGCCGCGCCTCCTGCCAAATTCTGCGGGAGGTTAGCGGCGGTGCTACCGGTTGCGATCCGATCTCACGCGCCCGGAGATCATGACATCATCTCCGGGCGCATCGCCCCGGTAGCGCCACCGGCAGAAAAATTCCCCTTCGCCCCCCGCAGCAGCGCCGGGCGATGGCAGCGACCGCCGCAGGGGTCACGAGCAGGGCGGCCAGCCGCTAGCGGGGAGGAAGTTAAAGGTGAGGTGACCGGCCACCCTGATAAAAATGTCGGCTTTCTTGAAAAATGTTTTTTTTTGCTCCGGTCGCGGGGTCCGCGCCGCGTTCGGTCACCGCTCCCCGGTGCTGCAGGTAAGTTAAAAAAGAAACTGCAGAGTTCGCAGCGTGGGGCCCTTCCCTTTAATTCAGGGAAGAGCCCCAGCAACGCCGCAGTGCCGCGCCTGGCCACTTGTGGCGCTGCTGAGCCGTGCACCCCGGGTCGCTTGATTTAACGCTCCACTTCCCTCTTGGAGCAAAAAGTGGGAATTTTAGAAAGGCTGGAAGAGGTTAGCGCTAACTTTTCCAGCTTTTCTGATTTGGGCGCCCCAAACGGGGCTCAAGGGGAATTTCTAGCCCATAGTCTCAGGATAAGGGGTCGGCCATTTAGGACTGAGATGAGGAGAAATTTCTTCACTCAGAGGGTGGTGAAACTTTGGAATTCTCTACCCCAGAGGGCTGTGGAGGCTCAGTCGTTGAGTATATTCAAGGCTGAGATAGATAGATTTTTGGACTCTAGGGCAATCGAGGGACATGGGGATCGGGCGGGAAAGTGGAGTTGAGGTCGAAGATCAGCCAAGATCTTATTGAATGGCGGAGCAGGCTCGAGGGGCCGAATGGCCGACTCCTGCTCCTAATTCTTATGCTCTTACGTACTGATAATCCTTGTCTACTCTGTTGCCCCATGCCAGGAGTGACCCTCCGGGTCCGACAAGGAAGCCTTGGAACTCCCCTGCTCTAGGATTCCCTCACTCCCATTTACTTTAGTACCGGGTTCTGTTCCCTCTGGTCACCGGCATGCTGTCCTGGGTCCAATAACTCTGGGAGCGTAAGGATTCCTGCGAACATTCCTCCTTCCGCCCTGCAGCTAAACCTCTGTGTGCCCCTTCCTGCTGCTCCTTCCTCCTCCTCCCTCCTCCAGCCAGAGTAGAATTCCTAGCCGGACCACCACCATGGCAGAAGCGGGTTGCCAGAAGCCCCTGACCAGTTGTCAATGGAATAGCGGCAGTGGCAGCAGTTGCACAAGTTCTAAGTAGCCTAAAACCAGAAAAAAACTCCCTCTAAACTTTCCAGCAATTTACCTGACAATGGCTGGGGAGTGGGCAATCCCTTTAAATATCGCTCGAAATGGCCCCTTCCCAGCTCGTACTGCCCATGGTTTGTGGACGGATTGTACAACTGTCGATGGCAACACAGGTGCCAACTAAAATGGCGACTGGGCCTTGAAGCCAGCGCAGGGTACCGATTCGCACGCGGTATTTAGGTCCCCTGCCGGTTTCGGGCGGGAATGCCGACCGCCTAAACTGGGGCCTACTTTTCTTTCAATTTGCGTGCCACGGTTTGAGGGGGAAAAAAAGCCCCGGGGTGGTAGGCAGACAACAATCACCCTCGTCCTCGGCCTCCTACACTGTTCCAATGAAGCTCAACGTAAGCTCGAGGAACAGCACCTCATCTTTCGATTAGGCACTTTACAGCCTTCTGACTCAACATCGAGTTCAACAATTTCAGATCATAACCTCTGCTCCGATCATTTTTTTCTCTCTCTCACATGGCAGCTGTTGATCATCCTGCCATTGCCATTTACACTTCATCTAGAGTCATCTTTTGTTTCTTAACTTGTCCCATTACCATCTCCTTTTGCCTTGCACCATCATCCCTTTTGTCTTTTAACCTCTCCTGCCTTCCACCCTATCACAGACCTTCCCTTTGTTCTTTCCTCCCCTCCCCCCTTTCCCAGCCCCTGCACTTGCTTAAAAACCTGTTCCATCTCCAGCTTTTTCCAGTTCTGACGAATGGTCATCGGCCTGAAACGTTAACTCTGTTTCTCTCTCTCCACAGATGCTGCCTGACCTGCTGAGTGTTTCCAGCATTTTCTGTTCTTATAACAATCACCCTTAGTGCGTCTGCAACCACAGAGCAGTATTTGCCGCAGTCATGGAGAAACCTGAGGCCGAGACTCTGACCCCTGACCCCTGACCCCTGCCCAACCCCAACACGGAGGATGCTGGGCCGAGACGGTGGAGTCGGTTTTGGTGTTCTCCCGCCTGGTGCTTCGAGCCTCAAAATGGGGCCGTAACATTCACCGGCCGTCGACACCGCTGATTCTGCCGGCTTTATTTGACAAGGGGCCTTCCCTACTGGGTGTCCAAAGCGCCAACCTGATTTAGGGGCGATTGTCCCACTTTTAAGAATCGGGAATCGAGGTCCGATGAAGTAAGTAGGACCCCCGATTGCCATTTTCGGTCGGAACGGAGCCTGCGCAGTGGCAGTGCTCGCCCGATTTTCAGTGTTCAATCTGGCGAGCTACATCAGGACGCCCTGCAGCTCAGCTGTTGAATTTAAATGAGGCCGGAGCCTCAAAATCAAGGGTAGGAGAGAACGCCGGTTCTTGCTCTCTCTCTCTCTCTCTCTCTCTCTCTCTCAGATTTCTTCTTTCTGGCCAAGCAGCGTTGTAAATTCCTCCGCCCCCGCACATGTATAATTTTTATTAACCATTCTCATCTGCCATTTGCTTTACTCTGTTGCTCACTGGCTGCTGACAGAGGCAAGATGTGTGAATTTAATGGAATTCTACGCCGTGGAGTTTCTGTATTGGGACATTAATGTCTCTCATCGCTCATTCCATCACACTGTTGTTCCTCCATTTTATTGCTTTTTACATTCATGAGGTAAGCGTTGCCAGTCACTGACAGAGAGCCGCTCATTTCTCTTCAGAATCACCAGGGAGACACTTTTTAACTCTTTTGCGAGGGGGTCACTGTTTAAAAAAATAAGGGGTCGCCCATTTAAAACAGAGATGAGGAGAAATTTTTTCTCACAGAGGGATGTGAGTCTTTGGAACTCTCTTCCTCAGAGGGCGGTGGAAGCAGAGTCTTTGAATATTTTTCAGGCAGAGGTAGATCGATTCTTGCTAAGCAAGGGGGTGAAAGGTTATCGGGGGTAGGCGGGAATGTGGAGTAATCGGATCAGCCATGATCTTATTGAATGGCGGAGCAGGCTCGAGGGCCGAGTGGCCGACTCCTGCTCCTAATTCGTATGTTCGTATGTTGCCAGTGAGTAAAAATAGTCTAAACTGAGGTGCATTTTCCCTGCTGGTGTGCTCGCGTTCGTTGATGGGAAGGTTGATTTTCTCATCCGGTTTGATCCCGCGCCTGTCCTTACTTGGATTGAGGAACTGACAGTCTCCGACTACTGTGTCCAAGTCAGCTGTGTCTCAGTGGGCGGCCCTCTTCTCTTGACTCTGCGTCAAAAGGTCGTGGGCTCACGTCCCACTCCGGAGAGCTGAGCACAGAATCTATGCTGAGACTCCCGATGCGGTGCTGAGGGAGCGCTGCGCTGTCAGAAGGTGTTGTCTTTCGGATGAAATGTTAAACTGCCCTCGCAGGTGGATGTAACAGATCCCACAGCACTATTTCAACAGAAGAGCAGGGGGAGTTCTCCCTGGTGTCCTGGCCAATATTTATCCCTCAATCAACATCACTAAAAACAGATTATCACATTGCTGTTTGTGGGAATTATCTGTCATGTTTCCTACAGTACAACAGTGACAACGCTCCAAAAGTACTTCATTGGCTGTAAAGTGCTTTGGGACACGCTGAGGTTGTGAAAGGCGCTATAGAAATGCAACTGGCACTGTGCCAGTGCAGCCTTCGGTCGCCTGAGGAAGAGAGTGTTTGAAGACCAGGACCTCAAACCCAGCACCAAGTTCATGGTCTACAGAGCAGTACTGATACCCGCCCTGCTGTATGCCTCAGAGACATGGACCATGTACAGCAGGCACCTCAAAGCACTGGAGAGAACATAGAACATAGAACATAGAACAGTACAGCACAGTACAGGCCCTTCGGCCCTCGATGTTGTGCCGAGCATTGTCCGAGACCAAGATCAAGCTATCACACTCCCTATCACTCTGGTGTGCTCCATGTGCTTATCCAATAACCGCTTGAAAGTTCCTAAAGTGTCCGACTCCACTATCACAGCAGGCAGTCCATTCCACACCCCAACCACTCTCTGAGTAAAGAATCTACCTCGGACATCCCTTCTATATCTCCCCCCATGCACCTTATAGTTATGCCCCCTTGTAACAGCTGCCTCTACCCGAGGAAATAGTCTCTGAACATCCACTCTATCTATCCCCCTCATCATCTTATAAACCTCTATTAAGTCGCCTCTCATCCTCCTCCGCTCTAAAGAGAAAAGCCCCAACTCCCTCAATCTTTCCTCATAAGACCTCCCCCCCAAACCAGGCAGCATCCTGGTAAATCTCCTTTGCACTCTTTCCAATGCTTCTACGTCCTTCCTATAGTGAGGTGACCAGAACTGCACACAATATTCCAAATGTGGTCTCACCAAGGTCCTGTACAGTTGCAGCATAACCTCACGGTTCTTAAACTCAAACCCTCTGTTAATAAACGCTAACACACCATAGGCCTTCTTTACTGCTCTATCCACTTGAGGTACCACCAACGCTGCCTCCGCAAGATCCTGCAAATCCATTGGCAGGATAGGCGCACCAACGTCAGTGTTCTCGCTCAGGCCAACATCCCCAGCATCGAAGCTTTGACCACGCTCGATCAGCTCCGATGGACGGGCCACATCGTCCGCATGCCCAATATGAGACTCCCAAAACAAGCACTCTACTCGGAGCTCCGACATGGCAAGAGAGCCCCAGGTGTGCAGAGGAAAGGCTTCAAGGACACCCTCAAAGCCTCCTTGAAAAAGTGCAACATCCCCACCGACACCTGGGAATCCCTGGCCCAAGACCGCACAAAGTGGAGGAGAAGCATCCGGGAAGGCGCCGAACACCTCGAGTCTCTTCGCCGGGAACAAGCGGAAGCCAAGCGCAAACAGCAGAAGGAGCGCACGTCAACCCAAGCACCCCACCCACCCGCCCCTTCAACCACCTGTCTGCCCCACCTGTGACAGAGACTGTAGGTCCCGCATTGGACTCACCAGTCACCTGAGAACTCATTCTTAATGTGGAAGCAAGTCATCCTCGGTTCCGAGGGACTGCCTAAGAAGAAAAGAGAAATGCAAGTTCTTTCTTTATGTATGAGCGTCGGTGAATATCAGCTTTGGGATTGGTCAACAAAAGTGGGAATGTTGAGGCCAACCATACCTCATTGGACTGGGCTGAGCACAGATCAGAGATCAAACTGGTCAGTGTAGCTCACTACTGCACGAAGTGGTCCTTTTACTCAATGGGTCGTTGGCTTTGTTTCTCCGTGTGTTTCCATATCTCCCTGTCTGATTCAAGTCACCTGGGGAAGGCCTTTGAGTATGCAGCATTTGTTGTTACAGGCCAGGCAGTAACAAATGACAATGGTCTACGAGCTGACTAAAGGTTGCAGCCATTTTAATTCAACAAGGTAGCTGAAAAGGAAGGGTATACTTGCCTTAGAGGCGGTGCAACGAAGGTTCACTAGATTGATCACTGGGATGAGAGGGCTGTCCTATGAGGAGAGATTGTGTAGAATGGGCCTATACTCTCTGGACTTTTAGAAGATTGAGGGATGATCTCATTGAAACATATAAGATTCTGAGGGGGATTGACAGGGCAGATGCTGAGAGGCTGTTTCCCCCTGGTTGGAGAGTCGAGAACTAGGGGGCATAGTCTCAGGATAAGGGGCCGGCTTTTTAAGACTGAGATGAGGAGGAATTTCTTCACTCAGAGGGTGGTGAATCTTTGGAATTCTCTACCCCAGAGGGCTGTGGATGCTCAGTCGTTGAGTATATTCAAGGCTGAGATCGATAGATTGTTGGACTCCAGAGGAATCAAGGGATATGGGATCGGGTGGGAAAGTGGAGTTGAGGTCGAAGATCAGCCATGATCTTATTGAATGGCAGAGCAGGCTCGAGGGGCCGTATGGCCGACTCCTGCTCCTATTTCTTATGTAAACAACTTTCAGGTCAGAAGGAAAGAGTCTGAGAACTTCCTCTTCTTTACAATTGCTGTAGAATAAACTCTGTGCAGCTACAAATGCTGGCATTGGTAAGCTGACAGGCGAAACTTTGCATTTTATGTTGATTTTGCAATATTATCCGAAAGGCTAGATCGGGTGTTCGGATAGCACGTGCATTAGTGTGAGAGGGAAATGAAAACCAAGAGCAGCAGAGAAAGGGTTAATTGAAGAGAACGACCTCGTGGATGGACTCTACCATCATTCAAGTAAGGAAGGGGGTGGGGTGGTGGGGGGGGGGGTTCTTGATTAAAAACTCCTGAATGGAGACATGGCGGGCTGGATAAAACGGGCCCAGTGCTGCACTGCCAGGACCACAGCTGTTCGGGGGGTTCTGCTCCGATAATGCAAGGTCAGCTCAGTAAGTGGCATTGTTAGCGCTTTGTGCTGACCCACTGGGAGCACCATGGGGGGTCAGGGGTCAAAATGCCAACAGCTAGTGAAGGAATGCTAGCTGCCCCAACAGTGCCCACTGAAGTACTGACCATTCAAAGCCGGCACGCAAAAAAAACCGGATGGTCAGATTGGAAATGGGCGCCTGATGTCGCGAGCGCAGTTCAGAATCTCCAGCCACATTATGAAGAGGGATCCTAATGTACATGACCTTTGAGCCCTTGATGAGCCTTGCTCTCATTTCATAGAATCAGAGAAATTTCTGGTACAGAAGGAGGCCATTCGACCCATCGTATCGGTGCCGGCCGATAAAGAGCTATCTCGCCCTTGGTCCTTGAAGAGCATCGTGAAGCAGACTTCTGATGCCCTGGACGGGGATTGAACCCATGACCTTGGCGTTATTAGCACCACGCTTTAATCAACCGAGCTAACTGGCTGTTTGGGGCACAGGCTGATAGGAACAGGAGGAGGCCATTCAGCCCCTTGAGCCTCTTCCGCCATTCAATGAGATCATGACTGATCTGTATTTTTTTTTTATTCATTCACGGGATGTGGGCGTCGCCGGCAAGGCCTAGCATTTATTGCCTGTCCCTAATTGCCTCCCGAGAAGGTGGTGGTGAGCCACCTTCTTGAATACAACTGTAGTGGCTGGCTCGGCCATTTCAGAGGGCAGTTAAGAGTCAACCACATTGCTGTGGGTCTGGAGTCATCTATCGGCCAGACCGGGTAAGGACGGCAGATTTCCTTCCCTAAAGAACATTCGTGAACCAGATGGGGTTTTTACGACAATCCGTGGTCACCATTACCGATACTAGCTTTTTATTCCAGATTTATTGAATTGAATTTAAATTTCCCAGCTGCCGTGGTGGGATTTGAGCTTATATCTCCGGATTGTTAGCCCAGTTGCCTGAATTATTAGTCCAGTAAAATAATCACTATGCTACCGTTCCCAGAAAATGTTCTCCAACATCTTAAATGTAGTGACTGTTGTAGAGAAAAACATGGCAGCCATTTTGTAGTTCATCTCACTGTGAAATAAGGGGTGAAAGTTCCCAGTGTACACCAAGGGCGCATGTTGTGATATTCCACATAGCAGCCCTTGGGGGCTACATTCGGTTGATTTGCGCCTCCCGTTAGTGCCCACTTAGGGCGCAAATCAACCAGCGCCCGGGCGCGGCGCCGCTAACGCCTCCTGCGCAATTCAACGGGAGGTTAGCGGCGGCGCTAACCGTTAGCGATGACGTCATCGCCGTGCGCAGCGCCCCGCTCGCGCCCCGGCTGTAATATTGGGTGGCGCCCCCCCCCGACTTACCGCCGGACGCTATGTCTGCCGGGGTCAAGGGGGGGGGCCTAGCTGCGGCCGGGGTGGCGCTAGTTAAAGGGGAGGTGGCAGGCGGCCATTTTTGTTGCTGGCCGCTTGCCAGCACCTGGCCCCGTTGCTGTCCCCGGCCCCAAAGGGGGCGCGACCCAATTTTTACCCTCTTGACTTTCCACCTATTGGTGGAATAATTTAAATGAATTTGTAGAATTCTTACCCTTAAATCACCAATTTGGTGGGATTGGGCTGAGGAACAGTTGTCGGTCGGGAGCCTGAGCATACTCCTTGAAATAGTGCCTGAACAGGCAGATGGGATCTTAGTTTAACATCTCATCCATGGACCATTACAGATCCTGACAGTGTGAGTGCCGAACATCTGCAGATGCGATGATCCGCAGGGGGCTTTAGTGAGCCTGTCATTTCCGTTTTACTTCGAGGTGACTGAATCTCTCTCTTGTGGGATCTCGGCCAGTAGGCCTGTCTATTCAGCTACATCACGCTGCTGGGTCAGTAACTCCTCCACTGAACCGGGCAGACAAGGCCTCAGTTCAGTGTCTCGTTCGAAAGGACAGCATCGCCAACATTGCAGCTGCCCCTTCGCTGAAGAGCCAGAGAGGCGGCCTAGATTGTGCACTCAAGTCCGAGAGCGGGACTTGAACTCTGCGACCTCCTGGCTCAGAGGTGGCAATGGCCTCAATGTTAACCCACCTCCAAGGGCGGGAGGGGTTGGAGAGGGGTTTAAACCATCAAATGTGCAAAACGCAACACTAACCTGCCACGCACGCGCTCGCTGCTGTTTTTATGATGACGGGTTTTGTTGAGTCCCAGTGTCCCGCTGACGAGAGGTGGGACACTTCATTAACACATTTAAGCGGGCTCCCACAGTGCAACTGGGAGCCCGGTTTAAAATCAACGGCCGCCGCGCGGGTTTCCCGGGGCTCGGGAAACCCGGCAGGGAAAGGGAAGCGGGAGAGGCCGGCTCCAGAAGGTAAGTGCCTTTTCCAGCACTTCTTGTGGGCCAGGAGGAGCAGGAGTACTTTCCACCACCGCCTCCCCCACCCCGCCCACCCCCCCGCCTCCCACCTCCCCTCCCCCGGTCCCTCAAGTAAGCCTTCGGTCTTCCCACTGCCAATCACGGCCTTTCGGTTCACCCTACCAATCGCCGACCTCCCCCGATGACCTCTCTGACCCCCTGCCGCGATCGCCGAATTCCACGCCCCCCCCGCCCCCCCGCCTGTTGCCGGGGCCGCTGGTTTTCCCTCCCAGCCGGGCTGTCCACTTGGCCGGCTGCCAGGCGGGAAACGGAAGACAAAAATGATAACGAGGTCCTGTCTGCCGTTAAGTTTAGCGGGACCTCCTCATCCCCGGCTCCTTTTCGGCCTCCCCCGAATCCTCCCCGCCTCCCTGTAAATATCATGGCCAGTCTGTATTATATCCTGGTAATATAAAGGAGGTTGGGTTTACACTATCAGGATTCATGCCCTCAAAAATGAAAAGGAACATTCTCTTCACGGAATGACAAAGGCAAATGTTCACGCTCCAATGTTCATTTTTCTTCTAGTTTCCCCCCCCCTGCTGTCCTGAAGACCCTGACCTACAGCTCCATGAGTACCAGGCCTCCCGAACCCTGACCTCTACCACCTAGAAGGACAAAGGCAGCAGGCACATGGGAACACCACCAC